>CM056051.1:212701139-212978639 GCA_029574335.1 Rana kukunoris
AGGCGTCTGCCCCTCCCCCCCCCCCCCCACCGTAGAGTACAGGCGTCTGCCCCTCCCCCCCCCCCCACCGTAGAGTACAGGCGTCTGCCCCTCCCCCCCCCCCACCGTAGAAGTACAGGCGTCTGCCCTCCCCCCCCACCGTAGAGTACAGGCGTCTGCCCCCCCCACCGTAGAGTACAGGCGTCTGCCCCCCCCCACCGTAGAGTACAGGCGTCTGCCCCCCCCCACCGTAGAAGTACAGGCGTCTGCCCCCCCCCACCGGTAGAGTACAGGCGTCTGCCCCCCCCCACCGTAGAGTACAGGCGTCTGCCCCCCCCACCAGTAGAGTACAGGCGTCTGCCCCCCCCCCCCCCCCCACCGTAGAGTACAGGCGTCTGCCCCTCCCCTCCCCCCCCACCGTAGAGTACAGGCGTCTGCCCTCCCCCCCCCCCCACCGTAGAGTACAGGCGTCTGCCCCTCCCCCCCCCCCCCACACGTAGAGTACAGGCGTCTGCCCCTCCCCCCCCTCCCCACCGTAGAGTACAGGCGTCTGCCCCTCCCCCCCCCCCACCGTAGAGTACAGGCGTCTGCCCCCCCCCCCCCACCGTAGAGTACAGGCGTCTGCCCCTCCCCCCCCCCCCCCACCGTAGAGTACAGGCGTCTGCCCCTCCCCCCCCCCCCACCGTAGAGTACAGGCGTCTGCCCCTCCCCCCCCCCCTCCCCTCCCCCCGTAGAGTACAGGCGTCTGCCCCTCCCCCCCCCCCCCCAGAGTAGAGTCTACGGCCCTGCCCCCTCCCCCCCCCCCCCACCGTAGAGTACAGGGCGTCTGCCCCTCCCCCCCCCCCCCAACCGTAGAGTACAGGCGTCTGCCCCTCCCCCCCCCCCCACCGTAGAGTACCAGGCGTCAGCCCCTCCCCCCGCCCCCCCCACCGTAGAGTACAGGCGTCTGCCCCCCTCCCCCCCCCACCGTAGAGTACAGGCGTCTGCCCCCCCCCACCGTAGAGTACAGGCGTCTTCTGCCCCCCCCCCCCCCACCGTAGAGTACAGGCGTCCTGCCCCTCCCCCCCCCCCCCCCCCCCACCGTAGAGTAACAGGCGTCTGCCCCTCTCCCCCCCCCCCCCGTAGAGTAACAGGCGTCTGCCCCCTCCCCCCCCCCCCACCGTAGAGTACAGGAGTCTCTGCCCCTCCCCCCCCCCCCCACCGTAGAGTACAGGCGTCTGCCCCTCCCCCCCCCCCCCCCACCGTCTAGAGTACAGGCGTCTGCCCCCCCCCCCCCCCCACCGTAGAGTACAGGCGTCTGCCCCTCCCCCCCTCCGTAGAGTACAGGCGTCTGCCCCCCTCCCCCCCACCGTAGAGTACAGGCGTCTGCCCCCCCCCCCCCCCCCCCCCGTAGAGTACAGGCGTCTGCCCCTCCCCCCCCCCCCCCCCCACCGTAGAGTACAGGCGTCTGCCCCTCCCCCCCCCCACCACCGTAGAGTACAGGCGTCTGCCCCTCCCCCCCCCCCCCCCACCCGTAGAGTACAGGCGTCTGCCCCCACCCACCTCCAGTAGGAGTACAGGCGTCTGCCCCCTCCCCCCCCCCACCGTAGAGTACAGGCGTCTGCCCCCCCCCCACCGTTGAGTACAGGCGTCTGCCCCCCCCACCGTAGAGTACAGGCGTCTGCCCCCCCCCCCACCGTAGAGTAGTACAGCGTCAGCCCCCCCCCCCACCACCGTAGAACAGGCGTCTGCCCCTCCCCCCCCCCCCCCACCGTAGAGTACAGCGTCTGCCACCTCCCCACCCCCACCGTAGAGTACAGGCGTCTGCCCCTCCCCCCACCGTAGAGTACAGGCGTCTGCCCCCCCCCCACCGTAGAGTACAGGCGTCTGCCCCTCCCCCCCATCGTAGAGTACAGGCGTTTTTATAGCAACAAGTAAAAAATATTGTATTTTTTTTTAAAAAAAATCTTTGTTAATAGCGCAAAAAATAAAAACCGCACAGGCGATCAAATACCACCAAAAGAAAGCTCTACTTGTGGGGAAAAAAGGACGTCAAACCAAAAAAAGTGCCTGAAAAGCTTACAAAAACATATTTCCATTCAAATCAATGAATGCTTTCACACTGGGGCAGTTCGCTGAAAAAACACCCCTCTCCTTTGAAATGAATTGAAAGCACCTGAAAAACGCTTCAAAAGCGCTCAGTGTTTTACTGGCAGTGTTTCAATTGCCTCAGTGTGAAAGAGGCCTAACAGCACAGGTTCCAGTCAGAAGAGACCTGGTCGACCAAAGAATTTGAGTGCATGTACTCAGCGTCATATCCAGAGGTTGTCTTTGGGAAATAGACATATGAATGCTGCCAGCATTGCTGCAGAGGTTGAAGGGGTGGGGGGTCAGCCTGTCAGTGCTCAGACCATACGCCGCACACTGCATAAAATTGGTCTGCATGGCTGTCATCCCAGAAGGAAGCCTCTTCTAAAGATGATGCACAAGAAAACCTGCAAACAGTTTGCTAAAGACAAGCAGACTAAGGACATGGATTATTGGAACCATGTCCTGTGGTTAGATGAGACCAAGATAAAAGTATTTGGCTCAGATGGTGTCAAGTGTGTGTCGCGGCAACCAGGTGAGGAGTACAAAGACAAGTGTCTTGCCTACAGTCAAGCATGGTGGTGGGATTGTCATGGTTTGGGGCTGCATGAGTGCTGCCGGAATTGTGGAGCTACAGTTCATTGAGGGAACCATGAATGCCAACATGTACTGTAAGGCCACGTATACACCAGAGGTGTATTTAGGGTTTGTGCTGCCCTAGGCCTGACTAAACTTGCGCACACTCTAATTTAAATATGACCCACCCCTTCCTGTCAAAGCCACATCCCTGTCATATTCATGTAGAATATAAAAAGCCGCGCCACACAAAAGATTATCAGAATGAGTTACACCAGTGTCAATGATGGTAAACAAAATACTCCTAAAGTCCATTAAAGTCCATAGTGATAAAAATGAAGATAATTCCCAGAAGTGATCCTCTGTGCAATGACACCAAACGAACTCCATAAAGTGCACCCGCCACCAAGTGAATGAGCAGCTTACCAGAGGTCAGACATAAGCCAGCGTCTGACTATAACCCAGTCACGGCCTTTGAATCCCTGTGGTTCCCAAGATCATCCAGAGTGGACCAGAACGGGGACCACTTCTTACACTCAGAGATAAAGAAAAAGGCGCACATAGCATAATTCCGTTGGCGAAAATTTAATGAATAAATAAAAATGTACTTACACAGCACACATGGTAAAATAGATAGCATAAAAAACAAAATATTGCCGGCCGGCATCACAGGAGCCCTTCCTCCTCAACGTGGTGACGTCACTGCGTGCGTCCCTCCCATACGCGTTTCGTCAGGGGGAACTAGAAAGGACGTTCTCAATGGGGGTGGTAGAACGGCTTCACAAGTGATACACCACTTAATAAGGACCAAGCCGCCCGTTGTGTGAGGAAGCAGCACGCTGAGTCCAGACGCGCCATCTTTAATATGGTAAAAAGCCCTTGGTAGACTGACAATCTGCCAGGCGTCACGGGCGCAAATTAATATTCCATTATGGAAACGGGGGGAAAAAAAAGGGAAAACTAAACTAAAACTACACCATACCCCACCAGTATTGGGGTAGGTCAAAAAAGTTTTATTAATTTACTTATTGTTATTTATCCAGATGTAATGTGGACAGAGTGGTGTAGGGATAGGCAAGGTTCGGGTCAACGAGCACATCACTAACATTTTGTCTGGATTTAGGGACCATTCCGTTTCCAATCATTATAGATTGAAGCACGATAAAAATCCCTCCGATACCCTCTTCTTGGGGATCGATAAATATAAAGCCCCTTGGAGAGGTGGGAATCTAGTACAAGGGATATCCCAGATGGAGATGGGTTGGATTTTTCGTCTAAAAACCTATACCCCATTTGGGTTAAACATTGAAACGGATGTAAATGCGTTCATTAGCAATGCTTGAAGTAGCCTCTGTGCAAAACACACTTGGGGGCAGGTAATTCCTATGGTATAAGAATTTTTTCCTTTTTGAGTTTTATGATACTTGATATTTTTTCAATTTTATGCCCTTCAAGTCGTCTTCATTGAGTCTATATATGTCAAGGTGTCTACTAACATCGTCTGTAATGGGTATTGA
Source organism: Rana kukunoris (assembly GCA_029574335.1). Taxonomy (NCBI): domain Eukaryota; kingdom Metazoa; phylum Chordata; class Amphibia; order Anura; family Ranidae; genus Rana; species Rana kukunoris. The sequence continues at coordinate 212,705,279 of CM056051.1, forward strand.
TACCTGAGATAATTTTTAATTTATATATTTTTTTCAATTTATTATAATTTTTATGTTATGCAAGTTGTCTTCACTTAGTCTATATACGTTAATGCATCTAGTAGCATTGCCTATAATTGACCTTTGTGAGAAGCACACCTGGGGGCAGGTATATATATATACCCTTTAGGGAACAATGATCAAATCTATGTTCTCGTCTTTCTAGTCGTCTTCACTTAGTCTATATGGAAGCTTTCCCCCTTTTTTACTTTGTTTTCCCCTTTGTATTTGATTATTATTTTCTCACTCCACTGTTTGATACTGGTCACACAGTTCAGCGTTTGACTAAATGTTTAGAATGAATTACTCTTTCAATTTGTATGTATCATGTATCCCTACTGTAGGATACATTTTATGCAGCGATTCTTCACTAATATTATATCACTAATATTTCTAAAGGAATATCCCTTCTTTTGGTTTTCCTCTTTTTTTTTTTTTGTCACTGTTTGATCATAATATTGGGCCTTGAACTAATTTTCACAACCCACTAAGTTGCTATTATTTGAGTGTAAGTCAATCAATACATCACTCTAGTACATACACTATGTTTAGTACTCACATTCTCATGAGGACATAAGTCCCTAGTGAATACACACACTATGATTTTGTCGTGTAATTTTCTTTTTTTCTTTTCCCGATAAGTCTGGATGTATTTACCAGACTTTTCCTCCAGATGGTGCTGTGATCTGTAGGGGGAGGGAGAGCCTAGTGCCAGCGTTTTTTTCCCTTGCCTATCCCTACACCACTCTGTCCACATTACATCTGGATAAATAACAATAAGTAAATTAATAAAACTTTTTTGACCTACCCCAATACTGGTGGGGTATGGTGTAGTTTTAGTTTCGTTTTCTCTTTTTTTTCCCCCCGTTTCCATAATGGAATATTAATTTGCGCCCGTGACGCCTGGCAGATTGTCAGTCTACCAAGGGCTTTTTACCATATTAAAGATGGCGCGTCTGGACTCAGCGTGCTGCTTCTCACAACGGGCGGCTGGTCCTTATTAAGTGGTGTATCACTGTGAAGCCCTACCCCCATTGAGAACGTCCTTCTAGTGACGAAACGCGTATGGCAGGCGACGCAGTGACGTCACCACGTTGAGGAGGAAGGGCTCCTGTATGCCGGCCGGCAATATTTGTTTTTATGCTCGTTTACCATGTGTGCTGTGTAAGTACATTTTTATTTATTCATTAAATTTTCGCCAACGGAATTATGCTATGTGCGCCTTTTTCTTTATCTGGAGTGTAAGAAGTGTCCCGTTCTGGTCCACTCTGGATGATCTTGGGAACCACAGGGATTCAAAGGCCGTGACTGGGTTATAGTCAGACGCTGGCTTATGTCTGACCTCTGGTAAGCTGCTCATTCACTTGGTGGCGGGTGCACTTTTTGGAGTTTGTTTGGTGTCATTGCACAGAGGATCACTTCTGGGAATTATCTTCATTTTTATCACTATGGACTTTAATGGACTTTAGGAGTATTTTGTTTACCATCATTGACACTGGTGTAACTCATTCTGATTATCTTTTGTGTGGCGCGGCTTTTTATATTCTATTGCTTTCTGTTTATCACACGCTTGCTGCAGCCTGTAGTCCTTGGGGGGAAGGGGTTTCATAGCGCGGTCTTTTTTTGTTCTATACTGTCATATTCATGGGAAGAGGACAGAGGGATGCTGTGGGTGAAGGACAGAGGGATGCTGTGGGTGAAGGACAGAGGGACGCCCTGGGAGAAGGACAGAGGGACGCCCTGGGAGAAGGACAGAGGGACGCCCTGGGAGAAGGACAGAGGGACGCCCTGGGAGAAGGACAGAGGGACGCCCTGGGAGAAGGACAGAGGGACGCCCTGGGAAGAGGAGAGAGGGATGCCGTGGAAAGAGGACAGAGGGACGCCCCCCACAAAGTGCCGCCCTAGGCCTGGGCCTTGTTGGCCTAGGCCAGATTACATCCCTGGTATACACGATCGGTCCAAACCGATGAAAACGGACTGAAGTTCAGTTTCATTGGTCCAAACCGACCATGTGTATGGTCCTTCAGTCCAAAGTTTTAAAACGCTTCAATAAACGAACTGCGCATGCGTCGTCTCTTGGACGCATCCCAGTGCGCATGCTCAGTTATGTCGAAATAGCTGCCTAAGATACGTCGAACACTGCTTACGACGTGAACGTAACCTACGCACAGCCCTATTCACGTAGCACTACGTAAACAGCGTACGCGCCGTTAAATTTGACAGCGTCGTTCCCTGGCCCATACCTTTGCATTACCTGTGCCTCCTATATGAGGGGTAACTTTACGCCGGACGTAAGCCTTACGCAAATCTCGTATATGAATCGGCCGGGCGCATCTACGTTTGTGAATCGGCGTATCTTACTCATTTGCATATTTTAAATGGGAACGCCAAATGCTTCCAGCGTAACTATGCGCCCACGATACGGCTGCATAGGCAAGTTACGTCGGGCGGCTGAAGCCTTGTTTTACTACGTATCTAGCTTTGCGAATCGGCATTACAATACATGGCTCCCATGTATCACTGTCCTCTTCTCTACAGGCAGAACAACCTTTAACCACTTGCAGACTGCCTAACTGAGAATGTACCAGGGTTATGACTGCAGCCAGATGCCAAACCCCAGTATCGTTTTTTTTCCCTTATGCGGGCAGCTTTCCGATAAAAGTGATTCCAGCAGTGGATTCGATGCAGGATCACTTTTAAAAGTGGCGGTAGAAGTTCCCCTGGCGCCGGCAGTTTTTTCACATCGAGATAAGCAATGACAAGATGGCCACTGCTCACATCTATGCCCTTGGTGGACCGGAGCTATGTCAACGTCACTTCCGGTTATTGGGCCATGTAAACATGTTTATTTTTTTCCCCCTTAAAGTAGAACTATAGGTAAACTTTTTGGATAGAGCAAGGGAGGGTTATAACTCCTGTCAGATTTTTTTATCAGTGTCCCATTATCTTTACCTTCCTGTCCCATAGCCCAACAGGAAGCGATAAGAAATCCCTGCAAATTATGGGAATTCTTTGGGGACCTCCAGGTCACCAGAGCTAGCGTCCCTATTGGAAGATTTCCCCTCTATTACTTTTCCGGGGAAAATCCCAAATCTGTGATTTTCTTTTACTTTCACCTTTGATGATAATGGTAAACTGGAAAAATAGAGAGGATGAATCTACTAAACAGGGGCACAGACAGCGATAAAAACTGACAGGCACTTCCGGTTCCGGCGCCGCATGGAGTAGCTGTGCACTCCTTCAGCTCCCGCACACAGGCTCCCAAATCGGCCTATAAAAGCCAGCAAACCCGCTGCCGACCCCTGGGCTAACCATCCGCCATCCCCCCCTCCACCCGAGGATGGACAAATACCTGGAAAAAAGCGGCGCGCGGTCGTACGCCGCCGCTGCGGCGCGAACGGGACAGCCGCAAATCGAGGCCCCGGCTTTGGCCTACACGGATTCGATCGTAGATCCGATCGTGGATCCGACACCTGCAATGGAGGTGAGTGCACCACCAGCCCCTCCAACTACCCCTCAGACTGTTCACATCCCCTCACCTCCCCCACAGGCGGGGGATATGCACAACATTGAGCTGATGGCCCAGGCCGTGGCTGCTCTATTATCCCCCATGATAGCGACCTCGGTGGAAAAAGCCATCAATGCAGGGATACAGAAAATCCAGGCTCAACTAGGGGAGCATGCATCCAGGCTGAATGAGGCTGAGAATCGCATCGGACATATAGAAGAGGATCTTTACCAGGCCCAATCCTTTGAACATGCGCAAGACAAGACGAACAAGTATATACTAGACAAACTGGACGACCTTGAGAACAGATCCAGGAGGAGCAATCTGCGCTTTATTGGCGTCCCTGAATCGCTGCAACCTCAAGCACTTTCAGATCTCTGCTCCAGACGCATCCCCGAGACCCTGGGCCTGCCGGGCCCCTGCACTGTTGAGCGCGCCCACCGCATGGGCCTTTTCAACTCTGATCGCAAGTCACCTCGCCCTGTCATCGCCAAATATCTCAACTATTCAGAAAAATCCCTCATCCTGCAGAAGTTCAGGCAGTCCAGGACCCTCCAGATAGACGGCATGAATATCCTGATCTTTGCGGACTACTCCGTGGACGTCTCCAAGAGGAGGAAGGCTTTCCAGCAGACCTGCACGGAGCTCCACCGAATGCAAATCAAGTTTACACTGGCTTTCCCGGCCGTACTTCGACTCAGAGCACCCAACGGAGATCAGCTCTCCTTCCATGACCCATCCGAAGCTGAGGCCTTCCTGAGATCCCTCCGCTCTAGCCCCCACCACAACCAGTCTCCCAGAGCGGCACCTTCCAACCGGGCCCTAGAACACGGAAGCCCACGCAAGGACTCTCCTAAAAGATTCAAGGCATCTGGATCCGACCGTCAACACACCTCATCCTTTTGAACTTTTTTTTTTTTTCTTGAACCTTCTCTTTTTTTCTTTTTTTTTTTTTTCTTCTAGACGGTCACACCATCCCGATGCAGTTCTGCTGCTCATTAACCGTCCAGGACCACTCCTGGGCCCCTCTCCTTCAGCGTGCCTCCCCCTTCACCCGGGGGACCACGGTAGGCCTAATGCAATTTTGATGTTATGCCAGTTTGTCTCCTTTTCTTTTCTCTTATGCTCCTAAAAATGCCATTTTATTTCACACTGTTTTGTTTTCACATTGTTTTATGTTCTCTTGCACAATCGGTAATAGTTGTCTTAGCTCCACTTGTGCCTTAATATTATGTTATCCTATACGTTTATATATCATGTGTAGGCCTTTCCATTCTTCCGCAAGGAACCTGTCTAGCTCCTCCCCCCCCCCCCCCCTCACGCATTGCTCCTGCTGCTTACACCCCCCCCATCGGTCGCGGCGGGTGAAGTGCTGCATTGAGAGCCCTGCGTTGGGAGCTGGCCTATTCAGTGGCTCCATGCGGAAAAAAGTGAAGTTCCCAAATGTTGTTGTTCACCTTGTTTGCCCCCATCACCCTCCCCCCATCTCCCCCTCCCTGGTTCTCAACCCTCCGCCCATTTTTAGGGATCCGTTACCACCCCCGCTCTCTCTCACAGCAAACCACCACAACACCTGCTGTCCTTGCACCCCACTTCTACAATGCACCATGCTCCCATTCTCCTCGCCTCCACGTCCTGCTCACACCCCATTGTTAGTCTTCCCAACATGAGAATAGTCTCCTGGAATGTCAAAGGGCTCCGCTCCCCCAATAAGAGGATGAAAGTTCTGCGCCACCTTAAAAGGCTCAAGACCGACATCGCCCTCCTTCAGGAAACCCATCTGTCCACCCCCGACTTCCCGCGGCTGCGGAAACTCTGGGTAGGCACAGTCCTCGGTTCTGACTCAAGTGGTCGGAAAGCTGGGGTAATAATCCTTATTAACAAAAACCTTCCCTGCAAGATTCTGTCCTCAGATTCGGACTCCGAGGGGCGATTCACCTCGGCCCGTATTCAACTGGGATCCAGGGTGGTAACCATCACTAATGTATATGCTCCCAACAGCCCCACAAGTGCCTTCTTTAGCGACCTCACCTCCTGGGCGCTTAGAGACCCAGCCTGCCCACACCTGATAGGCGGGGATTTCAATTCCATCATGCACCCGATAGATGACAGGTCCTCTACCAGACAATCTCGTCCTCCTCTGACTCCTCTCACCCAGACATTATTGGCGTCGACGGTCGATTCACTGCACCTCCACGATCTATGGCGACTAAAACACCCTGCTGACAGAGAATTCTCATTTTATTCCCACCCTCATAAAGTCTTCACGAGACTGGACTATCTTTTCTGTTCTGACTCTCTCCTCCCACTGATCTCGGAAGCTGACATACACGACATCGCAATCTCGGACCATGCCCCGGTCTCGACCACCCTTGAGGACCCTGACTTAGCCTCTAACCCCAGAATCTGGCGGTTCCCCTCCTATCTTCACAATAACTCAGATTTTCACCAGCATCTAGAAAAAGCCTGGTTGGGATACGCATCGGATAACGCGTTACACGCTGACAACCCTAACCTTTTCTGGGAAGCGGGCAAAGCGTTCCTCAGGGGCTGCATAATCGCCTACGCCGCCACATTCAAAAAACACACCCTTAGACGCTACAAACAGGCCAGCGCAACACTGCATCAGGCCCAGCGGGTCCTCTATACTGATGACTCCCCCAGCAACCGTAACGCCTGGTTCGCTGCCAAGCAGGCCTTTGATAGCTGGGCAGCCACCCTCGAACGTACCCAAAAAGCGCATCTAGACGCCTCCCTCCACAAGTTTGGTAACAAAGCAGGTAGACTCCTTTCCAGATTAAGTAAAGGACCCAACCGCCCGACGCATATCATGTCTCTCAGGGACCCATCGGGTTCCATACACTACACCCCAAAAGGTATCAATAATACTATGCGCCAATTCTACTCCTCCCTGTATGCCTCAGACCCTATCGATAAGCCGACAGCCCTCAATTTCCTACGACGTATCTCCCTGGACCAGGTAACCCCCACCCAGCTCGAAGCCCTCAATGCCCCTATCTCTGTCCTGGAGGTCCAATCCGTAATCAAACAGCTTTCCCCCTCCAAAGCCCCAGGCCCAGACGGTTTCACCGGAGAATTTTACAAGTCCTTTAGCTCGACTGTGTCCCCCCCTCTCCACAACGTCTACACACACATATGGTCGGGTGGGTCCTATCTTCCAACGGGCAATCAGGCCATAGTAAAACTCCTAGAGAAGAAGGGCAAGGACCCCCTAGAACCTGGCTCTTATAGGCCCATCTCGCTTCTTAACCTTGACGTTAAAATCCTCTCCAAGATAGCAGCCACTAGATTGGCATCCATTATACCCTCCCTGATTCACCCCGCACAGTCGGGCTTTGTTAAGGGTAGGACGGCCACCATGAATATCAGGAAGGTGATGCTAGCTCTCGAACACGCAAAAAATGACCCGGCAGGAGACCACGCCATCATCACCCTAGACGCGGAGAAGGCTTTCGATAACGTTAGTTTCGAATGGCTCTCCATGGTCATGTCCAAAATGGGCTTCTCGGGCCCCTTCACGCACCTCATAGAATCAATGTACACTGCCCCTGCCGCGAAAGTGGTCGCGGCGGGCCTCCTCTCTGAGGAGTTCAGGCTGCACAAAGGCACGAGGCAAGGCTGTCCACTCTCCCCGCTCCTTTTCAACATAGCACTTGAACCCCTCTCCCGCCACCTAACCCAGATCGCCCCCCTACATGGCATCCATGTCGGAGGCCACGACCTTCGCACGTCACTATTTGCAGACGATGTCCTTATCTTCACATCCAGCCCCTCACTCGACATGTCCACTATCAAGACCACCTTTGACGAATTCAGGCAATGTTCAGGGTTACGTATCAATTATAGCAAGAGCGAAATACTCCCAATAGGCTCCCTATCTATCCCCTCCTGGTCCCAAAACTCCTTATTCGCCGTTGCAAAGTCACATATCACTTACCTGGGGATAAAAATAGGCAAACTACCCTCCTCCCTATACCACCTCAACTACCCCCCCCTGCTCACCAAAATATCCCAAGAACTGACCAACTGGATGGACCTGCCTCTCTCGCTACTGGGAAGATGCCACCTTGTCAAGATGGTTAGTTTTGCACGCCTACTGTACCCACTACAAACCATCCCTTTACTCTTGCGCCACAAAGACATTAAATCCATTAACTCTGCCATTTCCAAGTTCCTCTGGCGTGGCAAGAGGGCGCGCATAGCATTTACCAAGCTGCATCTTCCCAGGCGAGAGGGGGGCATTGCCCTTCCCAACATCAGGCTATATAACTTGGCATGTCTATTGAGAACAGGCTTGGATTGGATAACCCAGTCCTCCAGGTGCTCGAACTACCCCCTCGAATCGGCGATGGTCCGCCCCTTCTCGCTCACGGCCCTTCTCCATTGCCATTGGAAATCTGCCCCCCCTCCCCTCCAACACAATCTCCTTCTCCGGGATACAGTCATCGCCTGGAGAGAGGTCAGGAAGGCCCTCAATGTCCCCTCCTCTATCTCACGATACCTCCCTATCCTGGGCAACCCGAGCTTCCAACCAGGCTTAGATAACCAGCCCTACCTCGACTGGGAGGGTAAGGGTATCAAATCCTTTTATTCTTTATGTGACCCCCTTTCAGGCCGCCCCTAGGTTTTAGAGCCCTGGCAGACAAATTTTCTCTCCCTTCGTCACATGTATTCCAGTATATTCAATGCATTAGTTTCCTGAAAAACGCCTGTCGAGATGACAGAAAAAGGTTCCAGAGCTCCCTTACCGACACCCTTATTTCCCGGGCCTCATACAAAATCTCAGACATTTACCATCCCCTCCTCCAGCACAACATCCCCCCCCTGGCCTCAACCTCGGCGGCCAACTGGTCGAAAGACTTCCCTGACCCTGACCTGGTGGAGAAGCTCCTGCATGGCCTCACCACCATCCACAGACTTATCCCTAACGAAATATGGAGAGAGACGCAGATTAAGATTGTTCACCGAGCCCACATCCCCTTCAGCCGAGCCCATGCCACCCCAGAATGCCCCCTCTGTAAACAACCCAAACCTAACTTGACTCACAGGTTCTGGTCTTGTTCCCTCATAGCCAGTTTCTGGGACCAAGTCATCCAATACATTTTCGATGTCACCCTGCTACGCATACCCAGGGACCCGTTACTACTTATATTTGGGTACTGGGACCCCATACTACTCCCCTGGTCCTCTCCCTCCACCCCCCTGGGCAGGGACTGGACTCTGATATGCCTCTTGATAGCCCGTAGAGCCATCCTCCAGAAGTGGATATCAGCGGACTGCCCAACCACTGCTCAAGTTAAAAGGGAACTGTTGCAGCTCTTATACAAAGACAGGCTCAACACGGACCTGACCCACGAACCGAGCAAGAACCGCTTCTATCACTTATGGAATCCCTTTATGTCGTATACTTTCACTCCTACTGAATGGTTGAACTTTGAGAAAATGTCTTTTCTATACCAGGATCCCCCTCGGGATTGACATCTCTCCTACCCTCCCTCCCTCCTCCCCTACCCCCCCCCCCTCTCTTGTTGTTCCTTTTTGTTTGCAAGCACTACTATTTCACCTACCCCGTGACCACTTAACCTATACCCTCCCCCCTTATTTGTTCTCTCTGAGAACCTCTACATACACTGTTAATCTACTGCAATGTTCCACAGAAAATGCTTTTATGTCCTGTTTTTTTTTATGATTTCTCTGTTATGTAACTTCCTTAATAAAAACATATTTAAAAAAAAATAAAAAAAAAAAAAAAAAAAAAAAAAAAAAACTGACAGGCATTCTAATCGTTCTCCACTCTATCCAAAGCAAAAAAAAAACTTTTCAGCAAGTGGTCATTAACCGCTTAAGACTCGGACCATTATGCAGGTAAAGGACCTTGCCCCTTTTTGTGATTCGGCACTGCATCGCTTTAACTGACAATTGCGCGGTCGTGCAACGTGGCTCCCAAACAAAATTGGCGTCCTTTTTTTCCCACAAATAGAGCTTGCTTTTGGTGGTATTGTGATCACCTCTGCGGTTTTTATTTTTTGCGCTATAAACAAAAATAGAGCGACATATTTTAAAAAATTCAATATTTTTTACTTTTTTCTATAATAAATATCCCCCAAAAATATATATATAAAAAAAATGTTTTCCTCTTTTTAGGCCGATACGTATTCTTCTACATATTTTTGGTAACATTTTTTTGCAATAAGCGTTTATTCATTGGTTTGCGCAAAAGTTATAGCATTTACAAAATAGGGGATAGTTTTATGGCATTTTTATTATTTTTTTTTTACTACTAATGGCGGCGATGAGCAATTTTTTTCGTGACTGCGACATTATGAGTGGACACATCGGACACTTATGACACATTTTTGGGACCATTGTCAAAAAGTGCTATAAAAATGCACTAATTACTGTGAAAATGGCAGTGAATGGGTTAACCACTAGGGGGCGCTGTAGGGGTTAAGTGTGACCTCATGTGTGCTTCTAACTGTAGGGGGGCGGGGCTGGACGTGTGACGTCATTGATCGTCGTTCCCTATGACAGGGAACAGACCATCAGTGACAAGCCACAGAAGAAGAACGGGGAAGGTTTGTTTACACTCACCTCTCCCCGTTCTTCAGCTCCTGTGACCCGATCGCAGGACCCGCTTCAGACCGGGACGCGAGTGCGCCGCGTCCGGTGCCCTCGCGACCTGAAGCTGGGTTATTAAAGGGGATGTACATCCTTGTGCCCAGCCGTGCCATTCTGTTGATGTATATCGTCGTGCGGCAGTCCTTAAGTGGTTAAACCGGTTGTAAACCCCCCAAAATTTTTTTTTAAAAAAATATAAAAACCTGCAAGAGAAAGGCATAATGAGTTAGTATGACTAGCATACTAGCTCATTATGCATTACTTACCTTAGATCGAAGCCCCCGAAGCTGTCCTCGTCTTCACCTCCAGCCGCAGACATATCTTCCGGGGGTTACTTCCGGGTTAGGGTTGCCACCCGTCCGGTTTTGACCCGGACAGTCCGGGTTTTGAGACATGTGCCCGGGTTTCCACCCGCCGAAAACCCCGGGCACACATTCCACCGTCATGTGGCCAGTGGAAGCAGATCTCCGACCCTGGCCACAACATAAGAAGAGAGGCACCGCAGCCGCGCATCCCGTGCCCGCTATCACTGTGACTAGATGTCATTTGGCGGCTTTTCAGCGTTGGCGCGCTCTCTGAGCCCAGCGGGTGTCGGGTGCCCTGATTGACAGAACGGGTCATGACCCGTGGGGTCTGTGATTGGCCGGGCGGAGGCTGCTGGTCACATGTGGAGGCGGGGCTGGACTAGTCTGTGGAGAATCATGCCTGCTTGTTACCGAGTCCCGCCTCACGCTGTGAGTTTCCTAAGGTTGCTCTCATCTGCTCTGTCAGCCCCCTTCCTGTAAATCACTCCTCTCTGTCACCCCCACCTCCTCCTCTGTCACCCCCCCACCTCCTCTGCCACCCCCCCCCCCACCTCCTCATCTGCCACCCCCCCACCTCCTCTGCCACCCCCCCTCCTCCTCCTCTGCCACCCCCCCTCCTCCTCTGCCACCCCCCCTCCTCCTCTGCCACCCCCCCTCCTTCTCTGCCACCCCCCCCCTTCTCTGCCACCCCCCCTCCTCTGCCACCCCCCCTCCTCTGCCCACCCCCTCCTCCTCTGCCACCCCCCCTCCTCCTCTGTCACCCCCTCCTCCTCTGTCACCCCCTCCTCCTCTCTGTCACCCCCACCTCCTCTCTGTCACCCCCACCTCCTCTCTGTCACCCCCACCTCCTCTCTGTCACCCCCACCTCCTCTCTGTCACCCCCACCTCCTCTCTGTCACCCCCACCTCCTCTCTGTCACCCCCACCTCCTCCTCTCTGTCACCCCCACCTCCTCTCTGTCACCCCCACCTCACTCCTGTCACCCCCACCTCCTCCTCTGTCACCCCCACCTCCTCCTCTGTCACCCCTCCTCTGTCTCCTCCTCCTCCTCTGTCACCCCTCCTCCTCCTGTCACCCCTCCTCCTCTGTCACCCCCCACCTTCTCCTCTGCCACCCCCCCTCCTCCTCTGCCACCCCCCCTCCTCCTCTGCCACCCCCCCCTCCTCCTCTGTCACCCCCCTCCTCCTCTGCCACCCCCCACCTCCTCTCTGTCACCCCCACCTCCTCTCTGTCACCCCCACCTCCTCTCTGTCACCCCCTCCTCCTCTCTGTCCACCCCCTCCTCCTCTCTCACCCCCTCCTCCTCTCTGTCACCCCCTCCTCCTCTCTGTCACCCCCACCTCCTCCTCTCTGTCACCCCCTCCTCTCTCTGTCACCCCCTCCTCCTCTCTGTCTGTCACCCCCTCCTCCTCTCTGTCACCCCCCCTCCTCCTCTCTGTCACCCCCTCCTCCTCTCTGTCACCCCCTCCTCCTCTCTCACCCCCTCCTCCTCTCTGTCACCCCCTCCTCCTCTCTGTCACCCCCTCCTCCTCTCTGTCACCCCCACCTCCTCCTCTCTGTCACCCCCACCTCCTCCTCTCTGTCACCCCCTCCTCTCTCTGTCACCCCCACCTCCTCCTCTCTGTCTCCTCCTCTCTGTCACCCCCACCTCCTCTCTGTCACCCCCACCTCCTCCTCCCTGTCACCCCACTCCTTTTACTCTCTGTCAGCTACCCCCAAACAATGCGCCGCAAAAGTGTTCGGGTTTGGCTTGCAGAAAAGGTGGCAACCCTATTCCGGGTATCGCCGCTCTGGCGATGTGATTGGCCGGAGCCGCGATGACTTCATCCGCGCGGGAGCCGGCATTATTCATTCGGAAAACCTGCATTTTCAGTGGATCCCCGCTGAGCTGTCAGGCGGACAGGGCGGTCCCCGCACACTGTGCAGGGATCGCCCCGTCTCTCCTCCGCTCTCCCCTATGGGGAATCGGATGGAAACAGACCGTCTGTCCGTTTGCATCCGATCCGTTTGGCCGGACGGAAGAAAAATAGGACATTCTTCCGTCCGAAAAAACGGATGCGGACGTTAGCGGATGCATCATCCGCTAACGGATCCGCTCCCATAGGGGTTTATTACAAGTCCGTAAACAGACTTGTAATGAACGGACGAGCGGAGCGGACATGTGAAAGGGGCCTAAATATAGGCTTACCTGTAGGTGAAAGTTCTAATGGAGGGTTTACTTCCATTTTAAAGTGTATTCTTTCCCGAAAAATTTTGTTTGCAAAAACCGTGCGACATAAAAAACTGCAATGGCCAACATTTTATTCTTTAGGGTCTCTGCTTAAAATATATATAATGTTTGGGGGTTCTAAGTAATTTTTTAGCACAATATACAGATTTTTACTTGTAAACAACAAATGTGAGAAAAAGGCTGGGTCCCTAATTGAGAACACACCAGGAACCTCCCATGTTGTCAATACAGTTTGTTCTTCCTGTGTACAATACTTCGATATTATGTTATAAATTCATTGGAAGTGAAATGGAGTCTCTGTGAGCCGTTGCTGTGTATGTGTTACATTGGTGAAGAGCAGAACGCTTCACTGTTTGGTTTATTAATCTGCAGTGTCAGCTTTCACTAGCCGAAATAAACGGGACACAGTTCACCAGAGAACGAAGACACGCCCACACCGAGTGAATGGGCTTCTGTGACGTGTCCGGCTCATGCACGCTGCGCATGCGCGGAACTAAGGCTCGTGGTTACTGGTTAGACAGGCAGGAGTGATTAGCAGAGCTGGAGTCATATTCATCTGTTCCTTTCCTTCCGCTATGTGAGTCCCGCTGCCTCCCTCCTCCTCCTGACTGTGTGTTTCCTCTCCTCCATTCTACAAGCCATCACCAGTGTGCAGCTACCGGCCACTCACCGTCCCCATCCCATCCATCATGTCTGTGTCCCATCACTGGAGGATCGCCTCTGGCCTTCTGGTGAACTTGCTGGCTTCCATCTGCATTGTATTTATCAACAAGTGGATCTACGTTCACCATAGCTTCCCTAACATGAGCCTGACCCTGGTACACTTTGTGGTCACCTGGCTGGGACTGTATCTATGCCAGAAAATGGGGGTCTTCTGTCCTAAGTCTCTCCCCACCTCTAAGGTCCTACTATTGGCCCTCAGCTTCTGTGGCTTTGTGGTCTTCACCAACTTGTCTCTGCAGAACAACACCATAGGAACCTACCAGCTGGCCAAAGTCATGACTACCCCGGTCATCATCATTATCCAGACCCTCTGGTACGGGAAGACCTTCTCTCTCAAGATCAAGCTCACTTTGGTGAGTGCCAAGTCCACGTTTTTATTGCATGTTCCAAATCTGCTGCTCTAGGATAACTTTATGGGGTCGGGGGATTTTTGGATCTTCAAGTCCTGCTAACTAAGGCTGCATTCACACCTCAGCGTAGGCGGGAGGGGGCGTATTGCAGCGACATGGATTCAGCGTGTTGTCCCTGCGATTTGCGGCGTCAAGTCGCTCCTTGTTTTTCGCTGGAGGGGTGATTTTAGCATTGTCGGCTATGCCTGAACACCCGAGACGCCTGAAAAAAAGGGTCCGGGACTTGTTTCAAGCTTCAGGCTTTCTGCGTAGAGATGTGAACCATCTCCATAGCCGACAATGTAAATTCACCCCTCCAGCGTTTTTCAGGGTGCTACAGCGTAGGGCGACAAAACGCCTAGGTGTGAATGCAGCCTAAGGATGAGCTCAGGCGTGTTTGCAACTCCACGTGCCCTAGGGTTGCCACCAGGGGCGGACTGACCATTCAGGCACTCGGGCACTGCCTGAGAGCCCCGTGCCACTAGGGGGCCCCATCAGGGTTGCCAGCCTCAGTAAAACTATGGACAGTATGTAAAAATTTTTTTTTTTTTTTTTTTACATCTGTCCCTAAAATGTTCCTTACTGACATCCTTTTGGTCTTAAAATCCCAAGATTATAGCTGCCCCGCCTCTCCAGTACCTTCTCAGTGTGTGTGTGTGTGACTGTATGTGTATATTGTGTGTCTGTGTGTATACTGTTCATTTATACTATATGTGTGTATATACAGTACTGCGTGGCCCAATAATATCCTATTGCCTGGGGCCCCATAATCTCTTATTGCCTGGGGGCCCCATAAGTTGCCAGTCCGCCCCTGGTTGCCACCTCATCACTTTAAACCCGAACACATATGCGTTACACAGGTTCTGAGTCTAATTTTAATGCAGATAAGGCACCAAATAAGTTTACCACCTTAATCGGACACAGAACCTGTATAATATGTGTTAGGGTTGCCACCTCATCGCTTTAAACCCGAACGTGCCCGCTAGGAAGCTAACACTCTGCAGCGCCGCTAAATACAGGCAGTAAGAAACTTCCCAATCTGTGCAACCCGCAAATGGGAAATGTGTCACTGCCTGTGATTAGTTCTGCAGAGTGTCAGCTTCCTGGCGGGCACGTGGAGTTGCAAACCCGCCTGAGCTCATCCTTATTGCTGACCCTATAATGTTAACCTGCCCATAGGTTATAAAAACTGCTTGAACAATCTCCTTTAGCCCCTGTTCACATTGAAAATGACTTCATCTGAAATCGCACATAGCTGCATGTCACTGCGACTTTAAAGACACCTGTGCGGCTTCATACTTAGATGTCTATTGAGGTCACACCCAAAAGTAGTGCAGGAACTACTTTTGCAAATCGGTTACACTGATTGGACCGTTGCCGGCAATAGACTGCGACATGACAAATTGCTTCAATGTGGGCTAAGGATTGGCATACATTATGCAATTTTTTTTCTTCACAGGAAAATGTAAGACAAAACAAGACGTTCCCCTGTCATCGGGAGCAGTGATCACTGTCATGTCCTAAGTAGCCCACCCCCCACAGTTAGAACACGCTGAGGGAACACAACCCCTTGATCGGCCCTTAGTGTTTAACCCTTTCCCTGCCAGTGACATTTACACAGTAATCAGTGGCTATTTTTAGCTCAGGCTGGCTTCACACTTGTGCAGTGAGAATTTCAGCTCTGTAATCTCTGCAGATAGATAAGGGAAGTGTTCAGCAGATTAGTTTTTAGCTGCGAATTTGGAGACCTGGGAGAATTTTCGGGTGAGAGGAGAGTGGGGGAGAAGTGTATTGAGCTGAATGAGAGAAATTCCTGAAGAGAACTGAACACATCTGCGAATCAGCTGCGTACCCATAGAAGATAATGGGACTGAATTCGCACCTGAGCCGCACCGCAAGGCATAAAATCCGCACACGTTTTTTCTGCAATACGCAGTGCGAATGCATCGCACATATGTGAACCAGCCTCATTGAAAACAATGTATTTAGAAATGTTCTGCGTATTAGATGCGGTTAAGCCGCACTCAATTCGCATAGGTGTGAACCCGGCCTAAACGCTGTATAAATGTCAATGGTCCCAAAATAGCGTCAAAAGTGTCCGATCTGTCCGTCGCAATGTCGCAGTCCCAATAAAAATCGCAGATCCCCCCCCCCCCCCTTTCTTTCTTTTTTTCTCCCTCCCCCTCCTTTGGTATCTTTCGCTCTCCCCCTTCTCTTTTCTATTCCCTCTTACTCTTTTATTAATGTCGGTGGGGCGGACGGGCGTTAAGCCGACCCGTCTACCCATTCTGCTTCTAACAGGGGGAACTTAACGACAGATGTAGGTCCAGCTTGTTTAAGTAAGAGGCCTTAGTGAGTTATAAGCTATACTTTGTAGAAGGAACCAGAAGCCTTTGAACACAACTGTTCTGATATCTCCGTTCTTTGCCACTTTTTGCTACATCCCCCCTGGGATATGCACAATAAGATGAGAGTGTCAATGGGGATAATATGATTATGATTTGACTCTGGTCACACATGTTTTGTTGGTACCTATGTCTCAAATGTTGCAATACATTGTAGCTCCCCTTGAGCTCGCTTGTCATACATATTGTTGATGCTATGTTATCTGTAACATTGTTCACCTTTTTATTTTCTCAATAAAATCTTTATGGATAAAAAAAAAAAAAATCACAGATCGCCGCCAGTACTAATAACATTTTTATCTATCCCCTATTTTGTAGACTGTATAACTTTTGCGCAAACCAATCAATATAAACTGAGAAAGGAGCTTGTATTTTTTTTATATATATTAAATATTTAATACTATATATTTTTTGGGGGATATTTATTATAGCAAAAAGTAAAAAATATTGCTTGAAAACAAAAAAAAAAACTTAAAGTATTTTTTTGTTTATAGTGCAAAAAAATAAAAACCAAAAAGGTGGTCACATACCACCAAAAGAAAGCTCTATTTGTGGGGAAAAAAGGACGTCAATTTTGTTTAGGTACAACGTCGCACATCCGCGCAATTGTCAGTTAAAGCGACACAGTGGCGAATCGCAAAAAAATGCTCTGGTCATTAAGGGGGTAAAATCTTCTGGGGCTGAAGTGGTTAAAGGAATGATCAAGCTACCAGCCCAGAAGCTTGCACTTTCATAAAAGTCTGTAATGGAAACTTAACTAATAAGAATATCTGTCTGGAAATTTCTGGTAAAGTGATGTTATATTTTTATTTCTGTGATGTGATGTATTTTGTTTTCTTTTGCAGATACCGATAACATTGGGAGTGTTTCTGAACTCTTACTACGATGTGAAGTTCAATGCATTGGGCATGACATTTGCTGCTCTTGGTGTCTTTGTAACATCCCTTTATCAAGTGGTTTGTATCTTAACTTTCATACTTCTTCTGCAGTACACTGCTACATGGCCAGAGAGCTGAGATCCATAACCCCAATTTTATTTTTGCATTGCTAATTACACTTGGTTGTAGGTGGACTTAAAGGGGTGTTCCAGCCAAAAGTTTTGTTTATTAAAAGTCAGCAGCTACAAAAAGTGTAGCTGCTGACTTTTAATAAACAATCCAGCGTTCCAGCGACGCGCCGGCGGGGCTTCGCTCCTCCTCCCTGTCCGGGGTCTTCATTTCTACTGTGGGCACCCGGCCGTGACAGCCTTCAGCTTCACGGCCGGGCACCCACTGCGCATGTGCGCGTGGCTCGCCGCTGATTGGACAGGCGATCGTCTAGGACCCGTCACGTGTCCTAGACGATCGCCTAGGGGAGGGGCTGCAGTAAGGCGATTAAGCTTAATCGCCTTACCAGCCCTCGGCGGAAGGAGGAAGTGGGACAGGAAGTCCCACTCCCCCCCCCAAAACAATTACATGCCAAATGTGGCATGTAAGGGGGTGAGGAGTGGGTTAAGCGGAAGTTAAAATTTTGGGTGGAACTCCACTTTAAAGGGGTTGTAAAGGTAAAAATAATATTTTTCCTAAATGGCTTCCTTTACCTTAGTGCAGTCCTCCTTCACTAACTTTTAAATGTCCTTATTTCTTCTGAGAAATCCTCACTTCCTGTTCTTGTGTCTGTAACTCCACACAGTAATGCAAGGCTTTCTCCCTGGTGTGGAGTGTCGTGCTCGCCCCCTCCCTTGGACTGCAGGAGAGTCAGAACGCTCTCTAATTTGCAGACAGAGAAATGAGCTGTGTGTTAGTGAGCGTCCTGATACTCCTGTAGTCCAAGGGAGGTGGCGAGAAGAACAGGAAGTGAGGATTTCTCATAAGAAATAAGGACATTTAAAAGCAAAATGGAAGGATGAGGTAAGTGAAGGAGGACTGCAAGGTAAAGGAAGCTATTTAGGGGGAAAACATTTTACCTTAACAACTCCTTTTAATAAGAAAAGGTTCTCCTGCCTTGTCTGTATTGTGAAGCTAAATTTCAGGCAAGCGGCTACATATTTACACAGAGAAAAAATTATATAAGGAAGCTGTTTTGCTTGCCAAAGGTTTTGCATTTCTAGCGGTCCAATGTTGAGGCTGAAAACGGCACAGCCCTTTCCAGTGGGGCAAGAGAGTTGATTTTCTCACTTCGTCTTTCAGGAGAGCACTTGGAGAGAGCGCAGCTCCACCCACTTCCCAGGAAACACTGCAGTCACTGCTATAACTTCCGCCCACCTCCACCATGGCCTCAGTTGTAGTGTTTCCTCCGGCCATGGTGGAAGCGCTGCAGGGAACCAGGAGGATGCCGGACTCTCTCCAGGGGGAGACGGATTAAAGGCATACCTGCGATCGGTTGTTTTCTTCAGGAGGCAGACCCTACTTCCCCCCTGACGCGTGGGGGACGTTTCGGTGCTCCCCTCTTCTCGAGCCCGGCGAGGGTAAAGGCTGCCGGGGGTTCCGCACCAATAGGCTGGGCATTGCGGGCCAGGTTGGGGGCGGTTAGATGCCGGTCTCCTAGGGTCCGCGATGTCCCGGTACGGAGGGCGGGCAACGTCATTTCCGGTGGAGGCGGGACTTCCGGTGGTGCGTGGCGGCTTCCGGTTCCGGCCGCTGGAACGCAGAAGGGAGGGGCAGCCTCGGCGGTGCAATTTCCGGTTCCCACAGCGGTGGGGTTAACCGGGACTTTTCAAAAGGAGGCGCACAAACGATCGCCGCGTTCTGGGAGAATGGAGCCAGAAGACACAGCGGAGGTGGCGGGAGCAGGAGCCACATGCACCAGCCCGGCCCAGGTAGGAAAACAGCGGTTTAAGTCTACCTGGTTCCTTGTTATGTCCCTCCTACTGCCCCTTTTGGGGAGAGGAGCCTGCCTCACTCACCCTAGTCACGTCCCTGGGAGAGTGTTGTTTGTTTGGTACAGCGGTGATGGGACCTGGTGTGTTTTTTGTTCACTGGCTGTTTTGTGGTGGTGGTGGTTTGGGTCTGAAACACAAAAAGTTAAACATGGGGTTGTTGTCGTTTGTGTTTTTCAGAAAGCTAAAGAGAAGCTAAAAATTGCAGTGCCCCCTCCTAAGAAACGGTGTGCTACCTGCAAAGCAACCCTTAAAGGGTCTTGGACTAAGCCGTTATGCAAGGCATGCATCGCGGACATGGTCAAAGGGGAAGCCTCTACTAGTGCAGCCTCCGAACAACCCAAAGAGATACTCTCTTCCTTTAGGAAAGAGCTAGAAGAGACCTTTCAGTCGTTTCGCTCTTACTTGGACAGAGGGGCGGCGTCAGGGTCAGCAGCTAAGGCCTCCACTAGTGCACCTTTGGATTATAGAGGGGCAGGTAGTGAGTCCGAGGAGGAAGAGCCTAGCAGCCTAGTCTCAGGGTCAGAGGCGGATGAAGAAGATACAGGAGAATCTTCTTCACGTTACAAGTTATCCTTAGAAGAGGTGGATGACTTACTAAAAACTATTCATTCCACCTTAAATATTAAGATGGATAAGACGCATTTGTCTCTGCATGACAAGATGTACCAGGGTTTAGACGAAGTCAAGCATCGAACCTTTCCAGTACATAGAGTATTGTCAGATGCGGTCAGAAGGGAGTGGAAAGACCCAGAGAGGGCTCCTTTCTTTTCCCGATCACTTAAGAGGAGATTTCCTTTTGATGAGGATCCAGCGCAGGTATGGAATAAGAAACCTAAGCTGGATGCTGCGTTCTCAAAGGTATCCCGAAATACGGACTTGGCCTTTGAGGATACGGGCACCTTAAAAGATCCCCTAGATAAAAGAGCAGAGGCGCTCTTAAAAAAGGCTTGGGATGCCTCCCTGGCCAACCTCAAACCGGCTATGGCATCCACAGTAGTGGCCAGGAACCTTGAGCATTGGTTGGAACAGTGAAGGGTCACATTGAGTCTGGGACCTCACGCAGAGAGTTGCTAGAGTCCTTCCCGATTCTTCTGAAGGCAGTAGGCTACATGGCGGATGCCTCAGCCGAGTCAGTGAGAATATCAGCCCGTTCCTCGGCCCTAGTGAATTCGGCCAGGAGGGCTCTCTGGGTCAAAACCTGGACTGGGGACACGGCTTCGAAGGCTAAGTTATGTGGACTGCCCTTCGATGGAGATTTGGTATTTGGCGCCGGTCTGGACACTGTTCTGGATAGGACGGCGGATAGGAAAAAAGCCTTCCCCTTAAAGAAGGTAGTACCGCGGACCAGGAAAAATTTTCGTCCTTTTTTCCAGCCCCAAGATCCTAAAGAGATACAAAAAGGTCAGGGTGGAAGGTCCTGGCGGCCTCAGAGAGGTAGAGGGAGACCCGGGGTGTTGTTTCGCTCCCCTAGCCAGCCCGCTAAACCCCAGTGACGGTCGCCCGGCTGTGGGAGGACGTCTTCAGTCGTTTCTTCCACAGTGGGCAAAGACGACTTCCAGTGCATACATCCTCAAGGTTATTGCAGAGGGCTACGCACTGGAGTTTTCAGAGAAACCACCGTCGCGTTTCTATGCGACCCAGCTGCCCAAGGATCAGGAGAAATCCAGGGCAATGATGTCGCTGTTAGAGGAATTTCTCCAACAGAGGGTGATCACCCGGTACCCCAACAAGAACAGGGGGCGGGTTGCTACTCCCATGTTTTTCTAGTAAAAAAACCGACAGGAAAATTTTGTTTGATTCTGAACTTAAAATTCCTGAATCGGTCAATCAAGTACAAGAGGTTCCGGATGGATACCATCTACTCGGTCAGAAGACTCCTTCCTGCAGGTTGCTTTCTGATAGACCTAAGGGATGCTTATCTTCACATCCCGATAAAAGCCTCTTCTCAGCGTTTCCTGCGCCTAGCGATCAGGACAGGAAGCGAGATCAAACACTTTCAGTTCAGGGCTCTGCCGTTCGGTCTCTCCTCCTCTCCGAGGATCTTTTCGAAGGCGGAGGCCTTGGCACCTCTAAGGCTGGAAGGAGTTTTGGTAATTCCATACTTGGACGACCTCCTGTTGTTCGCCAAGACGGAAGATCAGCTGCTCAAAGACCTATGGAGGACCCAGGCCCATTTGGAGGGTCTAGGTTGGATTATGAACAGAGAAGTCAAATCTAGTCCCCTCTCAGGTCATAGTCTTTTTGGGGTACACAATAGACTCCATCCAGGAGAGGTTATTTCTACCAGAGGAGAAAATAATCAAGGTTCAGGCAGCAGTGAAGGCAGTGCAGACGAATCTGTCAGTGTCAGTTCGTGCAGCTATGTCCACCCTGGGACTTCTCACATCCTCCATTCCTGCGGTGCAGTGGGCCCGCCTGCATTCAAGGAGTCTCCAGCAGGCGATTCTACAGAATTGGACGCATGGAGAACCCCTAGAAAAGGAGATCAGGGTTCCAACCTCAGTAAAAAGGAAACTTTGGTGGTGGAGGGCTCACGCAAATCTGAGTCAGGGTCTAGCGTGGTCCTTCCCCGCTACAATGGTCCTACCTACGGATGCCAGCTCCTGGGGATGGGGTGCTCACCTCAGGGGTCAGTTGGCTCAGGGGTCCTGGTCCAGGGAAGAGTCCAAAAGGTCCTCCAATTAGAGGGAACTCAAAGCCGTTTGCCTAGGGCTTTGGGCCTTCCAGGAGATGATACAGGGTCAGCATGTCCAGATACTGTCGGACAATGCTACAGCGGTAGCTTATGTCTCAAGGCAGGGGGGCACGAGGAGCAGGGTTCTCCTGAACCTGGCCCTACACATGCTTTACTGGGCAGAGACAAACTTGGCATCTCTGTCTGCAGTACACCTAAAGGGCAGTTTAAACCACCTGGCAGACTTCCTAAGCAGGAGGAGGGTTCTGGAATCCGAGTGGAGTCTAAATTCAGAGGTGTTCCAGAAAATAGCAGACAGGTGGGGAACCCCTCAGATAGACCTGTTTGCGTCCCAAGCCAACGCCAAGGTTCCGGTTTTCTTTTCCCTCAACAGACTGGATCAAGCGGAGGGTCTAGATGCGTTGGTTCAGCATTGGCCCTTCCGTTTGTGTTATGCTTTCCCCCCAGTACAGATGATTCCATTAGTTCTGCGGAAACTTCAGGTAGAAAAGACGACTCTTATCCTGATAGCCCCATACTGGCCCAAAAGGCCTTGGTTTTCAACCCTGCTGAAACTGGCAATGGAACCTCATCAGCTACTTCCAGTCAGAAAGGACTTGTTATGCCAGGGTCCTCTGCTCCATCCCAACGTGGATCGGCTCAACCTGGCGGCCTGGTTACTGAATAGTTAATCCTGAGTAGGAAGGGTTTATCTAAGCGGTTAGTGGATACGCTACTTAGTAGCAGAAAGGAAGTTACCAGGGCGATTTATTTCAAGACCTGGAGGGTCTTTAATTCCTGGTGTAGTTCAAAGAATTGTGCCCCTATGAATAATATTGCGGTCCTGGAGTTTTTACAGGACGGGATGGACAAGGGTCTGGCAGCCAGCACCCTGAAAGCGCAGGTTGCTGCGCTATCAGTATTTCTAGAGAGACGGTTATCTCTAGATCCCTATGTCATCAGATTTTTTAAGGCATTGGCCAGGGCTAGGCCTTCCCCCTTTAAGTTTTTTCCCAAGTGGGACTTGTCGGTGGTTTTGGGGGGTCTGCCAAAAAGACCTTTCGAACCACTGTTAGAAGCATCTTTAAAATTTTGAACCCTGAAAGCAGTCCTTTTAGTGGCCGTCACGTCGGCTAGGAGAATTAGTGAGCTACAGGCTCTTTCTATTGTGGAACCCTTCTTGACCATCTTCCCAGATAGAGTCGTGTTGAGGACAGATCCGGGGTTCCTTCCTAAGGTGGTATCGGCCTTCCATAGGACACAAGAAATAGTGTTACCTACCTTTTGTCCGGCGCCTTCCGGTTCAAGGGAAGAAGAGTTTCATACCTTAGATGTCAGAAGGTGCATTATGCACTACCTAGAAGTCACCAGGGAAATTAGAAAATCCAATTCTCTGTTTGTGTTGTTCTCGGGTGCACGTAGGGGGTACGGTGCTTCCAAAAGTACACTAGCCAGATGGCTCCGTATGGCTATACACGAGGCCTATAAGGCTAGGGGTATAGAACCTCCCCCAGGGGTGGTGGCACATTCTACAAGGGCAGTGGCAACTTCCTGGGCAGAACGGGCTGGAGCTTCACCAGAGCTTATCTGCAAGGCAGCTACGTGGACGAGTTTTTCCACTTTTACTCGCCACTACAGGATGGATCTGCTCTCAGCGGCGGAGCAGTCTTTTGGCAGGAAGGTCCTGCAAGCGGTGGTCCCACCCTAGAGTAAGTACTCGGTTATCATCTCCAAGTGCTGTCCTGAAAGACGAAGTGAGAAAACCTTAGTTACACGTAACGGTATTTCTATGAGTCTTTCAGGACAGCACCGATAACCCACCCTTCTCTCTTCTGGTGGATATATATGTGTATATATATATATATATATATATATATATATATATATATATATATATATATATATATATATATATATATATATATATATATATATATATATATATATATATGTGTATTGTACTAACATGTTTTGGTTGCTATGTTCTGCTTATCTCATTTCAGTATGGCCGGAGGTGCTCGTGTACAACTGAGGCCATGGTGGAGGTGGGCGGAAGTTATAGCAGTGACTGCAGTGTTTCCTGGGAAGTGGGTGGAGCTGCGCTCTCTCCAAGTGCTGTCCTGAAAGACTCATAGAAATACCGTTACCGGTAAGTAACTAAGGTTTTCCTTGCTGCATTTAAAGACCACTTACAAAACTTGTCCTTCCACTGTGAACGGAGAAGTAGCACACTGATGAGTCTGTATGCAATTCCAACGCACAAAAAAACGTGCATGCTCGGAATCAATTTGACGCATGCTCAAAATCATTGAACTTAATTTTTCTCGGCTCGTTGTAGTGTTGTACGTCACCGCGTTCTTGACGGTCGGAATTTCAGATAACATTTGTGTGACCGTGTGTATGCAACAAAAGTTTGCTAATCTGGTTGAATTTCAATACATCTATGGCCGGTTTAAGTATTTGTTCAGATGATCTCAGCTAAAGGGGAGTAATTCAGATGGGATTGGCTATTTCTTAGCCAAACTGTTAAGGTTGTATGTATAGGACTTTGGCCACATGACTGAGTGCTGTGGGATTCCAGAGGAGCTATTTATGTAGTAAAGTTATGGCATGCTTTCGTTTAACGTTTATGACTTTAAAGCAAAACTATTATGCTTTCAATCCAACTTTTGGATTATAAAAAAAAAAAAATGTTTTGCAATTTATTTATAATGTTTGTTTTATAAATATACATTTGCTACATGGGAAAGGATTACCAGAGGACTGTGTTTGCTAGGTAAAGGGGCTGCACAACAGATGTTGCCTCTATTGAGGTTCTGGTTTGTCTTATAAACTTTGGACCATGCAATATAGGGGCACTGAAAGGAATCCCTGTGTATTAAAATTTCACCTTGAGCTATTGAGTGCTATAAATGCTAAAAATAAAAGAAAGCCTTTAGCGCCACCTATTGGCTCAATAAGAATAAAAATAGTGATATGAAATTTCATTTTTGCCCAACATAAGAAAGAAAATTTCTTGGGGTTTTCTGGTCCTGATCATAAATATTAAGAAATGATCTACAAAATCGTACTTGTAAGTTAGAAGGAAAGTAGCAGTATTTGTTTCTTGAGTTGAAAGTGAATATGTCCTAAAAAGCCTAAATGAGCAAACATCAGACTGGCAATTATGATAGGATAAATGTATGTATAGAAGTGATTTTAATTTGTAACTGAACAGGGCATAAGCAAATTTTTATATGTCATTGTTTGCTATTTTTTTGGGAAATAATTGAAATAAGGTAAACAGTATGGATTAATTCACATGGGTTTCAGTGGCGGTGCGTCCATAGAGGGCGCTGGAGCGCCACTCCCTCTGGCTACCGCACACACCACTGACAATATACATAGATTTATGCATTACATTGCATGAATCTATGTATTGCCGCCAAATATTCAGATGGCCGGTGTTGTGTCTTGTGTGTTGTGAGAGACACAAGACTCTGGTCTGGAACAATGGATGTTTATTTCAGTACAGGCTGTACACTGCAACATGCATCTTAGGACAGTACATATCTCTGCTTCCTACATGTGCTCTCTCTCTAAGATGGCTACAATGCCCCTTGTCATCACTGCTGGGTGGAGCCAGCCTTAAAGTGCCAGTACATGTGGAACCCTTCAGGTATAACAGCCGGCCCCCTGGTGAGCGCCGGCCATCTGAATAACAGCGGCTGCGGAGGTGCCTATCAGAGCTGGCGGCTCTCATAGGCTTTCCGATTACAGCCCTCAGGCTGTAGTCGGCTTCCGGATGCTTATCCTCGGGATGCACGGTATGTGCGTTCCTTGGATCAAAGTGACAGGCGTCTCAGCCAATCAGGTTACCAGTAACCTGATTGGCTGAAGCGTCAACGAGGGCGGAAGAACACATCGAGGGACAGAAAAGAAGCACGGCTGACCCCAGGTAAGTGCCGGGGGGGGGGCATTTTACGGGGGCACAGTGGCGACAATGGCAAGGCACAGTGGCTGCAATTGTTGGGCACAGTGAGGCTGCAATTTTTTTTTTTTTTCGTTTGTTTGCACCCCCCCTCCAAAAAAAATTTTGATCACCAGCCGCCACTGATGGGTTTACCAATCCATACGAATATGAGAAGGGCTGCTTTTACCTGAATGGGATGCACAGGTGTTCTGTGCAGTACCATGCAGGAAGCCTGGTCAAATCAAAGACAGGCAGCTGACTGCGCAATCTCCACATGCATCCTGGAGTTCACATCCATGCAGGTCCAATGCACTAATTGGGGTGCAGACAAACTGCATTCTGATCCGTGCATTGGACCTGCACGGATGTACTCTGGGATGCATGTGGATACACCATGTGGCCCGTGGGGTGTTTTTATAAAGCTGTGAATGTTTTTCACTAAACATTGTTTGGTGGTGAATCAATCACCGTTGCTTTCACCTAGAAGTAAGCCTATATTAAGGCTCACCTGTAGGTGCTGGAAATATCTCCTAAACCTACACGGTTTAGAAGATAATTACAATGTCCCCAAACTATTTTGGCGCATGTATTCGGCGCATGCGCACTTTAGAAAGGGCACACTGTGCTGTTTTTCTAGTGGGGTCCATGCTTTGACTGGCGGCTCCTGCGTGCGTGACGTCTGGACAGTCATAGAGCCGAAGTCCGTGGCCCTGGAAGGAAGAGGGCTGAAGATGGATGCTTCAAGTCAGCGGGGACATTGCAGGCTTCGGTTTCATGCAAGTGACACATAATGGGCTACTACGCATTATGCTTTACCTTTGAAAGGAAATAAAGAGGAAGTAAAATTTATCAGGGTTTACTTCCTCTTTAAATTGCATGCACCCGGAAGATTCATCAGCGGTGAATTTTGGCTGAATGCCAAGGTATGATTGTTGTTTGGGTTTGGAGAATAGGCTCTTCTCCATGATGCCATTTGTTTTTGTTGACCTGTATTGTTGCCTTACTTGTTTGATGATTGGGACAAAGTTATCTGTAGCCTTGAGGAAAGTAAACAAAACATCTGGAAAATGTGAATGAGAGAGTAACAAGAAAGATGCAAACTGTCCTTTAGAATAATTTGTCATTTACGTACATACATACGGCATGTACTAAGACTATACTAGTTTTCTTGCATTTTTCCTTCATTTAAATTATAGGTCCTATAATATTATTAATAATAATAATAATTTTTAAATTATTATTAATAATAATTTTATTTATATATAGTTGGTGTCTGTTTTTTATTTTTTTTTATCATGGACTGTTTTTTGTCTTTTCTTGATTTTGGATTATTCATTTATTTGCAGTGGGTTGGAGCCAAGCAGCACGAGTTACAGGTGAACTCTATGCAGTTGCTGTACTACCAAGCACCTTTGTCCTCCGCTATGCTGCTTACTGTCGTACCCTTCTTTGAACCAGTAATTGGAGAAGGGGGGGTATTTGGGCCATGGTCACTCACAGCTGTGGTAAGTTTTCACTGTAGACAGACTAACTTATATTTATCAAGTATTCATTGATATTAAAATGATCTTCTTTCTGTTTCAGACAATGGTGCTTCTCTCTGGTATTATAGCTTTTAGTGTGAACCTCTCCATCTATTGGATAATTGGAAATACTTCACCAGTTACGTATCCTTTATTTGTTTTACAGCGAAACCTCGGATTGCGGGTAACACGGTTTACAAGCATTTTTTGTTTTAAATCCTGAATCGATATTTAAGCCGCTGTGCAGTACCACATTTGGCCGGAGGTGCAGGGGGTGGTGATGGAGACGCTTGTTTCCCAAGTGTCTCCGACACCCCCCCAGCTCTGGCCACATGCAATACTGTGTAGACTGGCGCCCCCGCACCAATGGCAACATAGAGTACTACATACACCAACAGACACCGTGGAACAAATTATCTGACTTTACATTGATTCTTATGGGGAAACTCGTTTTTGATATACGAGTGCTTTGAAATTACAAGCATGCTTCTGGAACGGATTATGCCCATAATCCAAGGTACTACTGTATTGTATCTTCTATTAAATGTACATTGAGCTCTGCATGCACAGCTTGGCATACATGAATGACTAGCTGCATACATGGGAGTCATGTTATCCCCACCGGCCAATCAAGAGAATGAAAGCTGGCAAGGTGTCCGCAGCTGATGAGGAACTCAATTGTTGCATCGCTGGAACAGAGGAGTATTCTGTGTATTGTAGCTTTTGCTTCAACACGGACAGGGGTGCATGTAATAGTCAACTTTTATCCATGTATGTAAAAGGTCTAAATAAAAAGAAAGGGGGATAAAAAAAAGTTGCCGTAACTACTTAAAAAGCGTTAGCTGGGGTTCAGCTTTATTAGGTTCATCTAAATCTGCATCTAACACTACTCTCCCCAGACTGACAATGCTACTGTCCCAATGTGTTGCTATTTCAGTGGGGTGGAGAGCCCTTAAGGCAGAAAGTGTGTTACTGGCTGGATCTGGAGGTAAAAATAAAGGGGGGGGAACGAATGCAGCCCCCACATCCTAAGGATTGGTAAGCTGCAATTTAATTTCTTTTAGGGCATAATGCCACTTTAAGATTAAGCTTCTACGTGGCTTTAATATGCTAGCATATTGAGTTTTGCTTAACTTAAAGCAGTTGTAACGCTAAATAAATACATTCAAATTATCCTGTTCCTCTCAAGAGAGATCAACAGCACAGTGCTTGTTCTGCGTAATTTGTCCCTTTCTATCATCTAAAATACCTGATTGATCCTGCCTGGTGCTGCCCTCCCTTTTGTAAACAGACCACGTTTATCATGGATGCTGATCCATGATATCTTGATCAGTTTATGTGCCTCCATCAGTTCGCTGTCTCTCCTCTCTTCCCCTCCCTCTCTGACTGTCAGATAATCTGCTGATGTCAGTGGGGGACTGTAGTTCTCTCAGCCTCTGTAGTTCTCAGATTGGGGTAGAAGATCGGTGGGTAGTCACGTAAAATAAGGTATGAAGCTGCATATTTTTTTATAAAGCACATACACAGGGGAATATTACTTAATCGAACACAGGGGATTCTAGAAAGTAAATAAAGTGAGTGGCTTTACAACTAGTTTATTTTCCCCATGCACTATAACAGGATTGATCCAAACTGTTTAATGGTAGAGGTAGTAGACTGGTTCTTTCACGTTTGGCAGTATATACATTGATATATTTTTATGTAAGGAAACAACTTGATACTCTAAAGCAACGTTTTTCAACCAGTGTGCCGCGGCACAGAAGAGTCCCCAGGTGTGCCGCGGCAAAATGACCCCAAATATTGGCAGCTATGGCTGCTATCTAATGTAACACTACTGCTGGGCACTTCGTTTTCATTTGACTTTACAGCGGTGTCGGTCCGCCGTGTAAAAATTTCCCGGCACTCAGGAAGCTGTGCTGGCTGTGCGGGCCTTCCGATCGCGTCTTGCCAACCGAATACATCATCGGTTGCTATGAGAGGGTCAGAGGCACGCACTGCTTCTGTGACGTGAGAGCCGCGGGTACCGTCCTGAACTCTGCCTGGCACGCTTTTTCTTGCGGGGGAAGAAGAAAGAGTAAAGTCACCGTGACAACACTGCTCCCCTGCCCGCAGACATGGCCACCCGCTCAGAGGGAGAAGGCACTGAAGCTGAATGAGCAGCACCAGGCCATCCTGTCTCGTATGCTGAGGGAGGAGGACAACAAGTACTGTGCTGACTGCAAGGCCAAGGGTGAGGGGCTCTGCTATGAATAACCAGCTGTCTCGGTCACTGACACCCCACATCCTCCATTCATAGCTACAGCACTCTGGATCTGATTGGTTGTTGTGCAGCTCTGACAGTTCTTCTTCTTTCAGTGTATGTGTGCATGTGTACACATGTCTGTTAGTGTGTGTGTGTGACAAAAGTAGTTCTGATGGTACAGGAATAGGGGGGTCAGAATTAAAAGTAACATACATACATACATACAGACAGATGCGCACGCACACAAACAGACACACGTACAAACACACACTGTGTGTGTGTTTGTGTGCGTGCGCATCTGTCTGTATGTATGTTACTTTTAATCCTGACCCCCCTATTCCTGTACCATCAGAACTACTTTTGTAGGGTTCGAGATAGAAAGGACTGCTGCTCCTCTGAAAAGCAATTTGTGTTCATATCGCTTTTCAGGGGCATTTGTCAGCCAGTAAAGAGGCATATCTTGTCTCATCACCACCTGTTTTAAGCCCGTAAATGCAATGCACACAGTTGCGGGGTAGTTGCAGTGCAGCCCCATTATCCCTGGGTATACCTCCAGCTGCAGCCACAGCATGTTTACACCCCCAGCTGTTGCCTCTGCAGCTAAAGGGGCAAAAGTTGGGCGTGGTAAAAACGGCTCAACCATGTGGTTTTACTGCCCCTCCAGCCTGACATGTGAACAAGCTCTGTGTGGATGCGTGCTGCGTGTAGGGCAGCCCATTCATTTCCCTACCCGCAGTAATGCGGGGAAAGAAGTCCCCGACCCTTTTTTTTTAAATTGTGCCATAACAAAAGCAACCCATGTTTGCCAATGGATAGGGCACCATTAACAATTAATGGCACCCCTAAAGAGCAGAGCATTTGTCTGTGTGTCGAGAACGAGCGCGATTTTGCGCGTGTTCTGCAACACACATCGACGTGAACTAAGTTTTGGACAGGGGTGCCTCAAGACTGAAAATACTTTTCAAGGGCGCCCCGACTGGAAAAAGGTTGAGAAACACTGCTCTAAAGGGTGTTTGGTATTACTGTGTTTAGAGTGGGGCTAGTAGCATTCAGTGCCAACATGGTGAGCCCTGTAATATAAGGGTTACATTTTCAAATTGGGCTTTAAGGTTAAAGTGAATCTATTGCTGATAAGAATGGGGGGGGGGGGGGCAACTGCTGCAGGTATGTTGTGCAGGAACCTAGGCATGCCTGCAAAGTCTAATCTTGAGCTTTTATAAGGCTTTAGCGCATCCTGATTCTATTGAAGCTTGCCTCTGAATTTCTGCCTCCTGCACATTCCTATTGGTCATTGAGGATGCAGTTCATAGTGAAGGACCAGTAGCAATGTATGGGGTGAGGCATAGGGGAAAGGTTCAACACTACCTGAAAGTGCTAGGCCGCGTACACACGAGGAGACATGTCCGATGAGGCAGGTCCGACGGACCGTTTTCATCGGACATGTCAGAAAGGGATATTTTTGGTCTGATGTGTGTACACACCATCAGACCAAAATCCCCGCGGACCAGAACACTGTGACGTAGAACACACCGACGTGCTGGTGAAAGGAAGTTCAATGCTTCCACGCATGCGTCGAATCAATTTGACGCATGCGCGGGATTTCGGTCTGATGGTTGGGCGTACTAACCATCGGACATGTCCAACGGACAGGTTTCCAGCGGACAAGTTTCTAAGCATGTTTAGAAACTTTTGTCCGCTGGAAACCTGTCCGCTAGGCCGTACACACGATCGAACATGTCCGCTGAAACTGGTCTACGGACCAGTTTCAGCGGACATATCTCCTCGTGTGTACCTGGTCCTAGAGGTTTGCCTGTCAGAACAACCCAGTATTTGTCTGTTACAGGAAGGTTTGGGAGGCAGTCACGGGTATATGTGGACACCCCAAGTTGTATATGTGGACACCCTGCACTTCAAGTTTACCCCCTTCTCCTTAGACATAGACTCTGGGTCAAGTCACTAAAGCCTCTACACACGATCTGATTGTTGGCCAACTGAGCGTCTAATTTTTGTCCAAAGGGCGTGTGCCTGGATCTTGTCTTGCATACTTATAGTAACGGCCAACAAACATGATTGTAGTGACATACTACGAGGAATTTCAGCTCTTAAGCTCTACCCATACTTTTGACTTTTATGTGATGGACTTGTGTACTGACCATACAAAAATCGGACAACAGACCGATGTTCACCGAAAGTTTACTAGCCTGTCATCCAACATTTGTTGGCCGGAAGTTGGACAACAATTGTCAGAAGGAGTATACTAACGGTCAGATTTTAGGACAACAGTCTGTCAACAGACAATCCCCTGCCAAAAATCAGATCATGTGTACGAGGATTTAGAGCTAAATACTGCATGGATTTTATTTGGTTGTGTTATTTAATGCATGAGTTAAATATTTGTTTTGTGATATTTAGCATTTAAAGTTGATGTCTGTTTCATGTCACTTTAAATTGTTTGTTTGGACCAAGCTGGTTCAAACATTTTGCTTCACTAAGTGCTGCAGAGTCTCTACTGCACAGAACTTCAATTGCATACAGTACACAGTATTTGGTTCCAGCTACGAGACGGACTTCCCATCTCGCACCCGGAACAAAACGGTCTGGCTGAGCACTGAATACAAAGCTTCCTCTGAGGCCTCGTACCCACGATCGGACATATCCGATGAAAACGGTCCGCGGACCATTTCCATCGGATATGTCCGATCGGGAGTTTGATCTGATGGCGTGTACACACCATCGGATCAAATTCCCCGTCGCTGGACGGCGCGGTGACGTTGACGCCGCCACGTCACCGCCACGTCACCGCACCAGGATTTCTGCGCATGCGCCGAATCCATTCGGCGGCGGCGCGGCAGCGGTGGGGGACGACATGTCTGCTGGTAAGTGTACTAACCAGCAGACATGTCGGGCGGACAGATTCCCACCGGATAGATTTCAAAGCATGCTTTGAAATCTGTCGGGTGGAGAAATCTGTCCGCTAGCCCATACACACGAGCAGAGATGTCTGCTGAAACGGTCCATCGGACCGTTTTCAGCGGACATATCCCCTCGTGTGTACGAGGCCTGACTGGCTGAATAGAGGGGGAGGCTGATGACGTCACGCTCTTAGTCTCAGCCAGTCAGAGGAAACTTTGTATTCATTCACAGACTCTGTTTTGTTCCTGTCTCGCAGCCGGAACCCAGCGCGCTGTACTGTATGTAGCTCAAGTTACATGCAGTACATACAGTGCTTAGAGAAACATGGATATTTGCTTTAAATTTAGTAATATTTATTACATTTTATCATTTTATCATCAGACATCATTGCACCAGAGGGAAATTGTTCTATGAATGAAGACGTATGCAAATATTTGTGTGGATAGAGGAACCATGTCATTTTTAGCCCACTTGCTGGATCAAAAACTAACAATGTATGACCAGCATTAGTTTTGCCTTCAGTCAGATAACTCTCCCTCTAATGCACTATTACAAAGTATTTACATTTCTGTGCTCAAGGCAAAACATTACCATGCGATCCATTTCAGGCAAACGTAATGTGTTCTGCGTTTAGGGTTTCACCAGCAGATCGTGTGAACACAATGCGATGTGGGGAAACGTATCGAATCTTGTGCTTTTCCCACACGGCATCAGTTTGAACCAAGGCTTAATCGGCAAACTTTCTCCAGGTCTGTGACAACGTATCGACAGCATTGGATTGCAGTGCATCTGGAAAGTATTCACTTTTTTCACATTTTGTTATGTTACAGCCTTATTCCAAAATTAATTAAATTATTTTTCACTAAATTCCACAAACCATACCCTCTAATGACAAATTGGAAGAAATTTGTTTGAAATCCTTTGCAAATTTATTAAAAATAAAAAAAATCACGTGTACATACAGCGCCTTAAAGTATTTATACCATCTGAAATTTTCCACGTTTTGTCATGTTACAACTTAAAAATGTAAATGTATTTTATGTGATAGACCAACACAAAGTGTGAAGTTAAAGGAAAATGATAAATGGTTTTCATATTTTTTATTTTTTTTTACAAATAAATATGTGAAAAGTGTGGCGTGCATTTGTATTCAGCCCCCCAATACTTTGTAGAACCACCTTTCACTGAAATTACAGCTGCAGCTCCTCCAGAGTTACTGGAAGGCCATGTCTCGGTAGGTTTGCATTTGCACCATACTCTTTTCATTTTCGGATGATGGATTGAACAGTGTTTCGTGAGATGTTCAAAGCTTGGGATATTTTTTTTTATAACCGAACCCTGCTTTAAACATCTCCACAACTTTATCCCTGATCTGTCTGGTGTGTTCCTTGGCCTTCATGATACTATTTGTTCAGTAAGGTCCTCTAATAAACCCCTGAGGGCTTCACAGAACAGCTGTATTTAAACTGAGTAAATTACACACAGGTGGGCTATATTTACTTAAGTGACTTCTGAAGGTAATTGGTTCTACTAGATTTTAGTTAGGGGTATCAGAGTAAAGGAGTCTGAATACAAATGCAGGCCACACTTTTCACATATTTAAAAAAAAACAAACAATTAAAACCATTAATCATTTTCCTTCCACTTCACAATTATGTGTCACTTTGTGTTGGTCTATCACATAAAATGCAAATAACATACATTTATGTTTTTGGTTGTAACATGTGGAACATTTTCAAGGGGTATGAATACTTTAAGGCACTGTAAGTATTCACAACCTTTGCTCAATACTTTGTTGAAGCACCTTTGGCACCAATTACAGCCTCAAGTCTTTTTTAGTATCATGCTACAAGCTGTGGTGCGCTCTGATCACAGATTGAGGCACAGAGCCAGGGGCTCTTTACCACGTGATCAGTGGGTCAAATCGCAGCTGATCACAATGTAAACAGGTTATCAGCATTACTTTGCTCGTGAGTAAGGCTCCTTTCACACGGAGCGGACCGTTTTTCGGTCCGCTCCGTGTGTCCGTTGGCTCAGTGGGGGATCCCCGCTGAGCTGTCAGGCGGACAGGGCGGTCCCCGCACACTGTGCAGGGACCGCCCTGTCTCTCCTCCGCTCTCCCCTATGGGGAATCGGATGGAAATGGACCGTCTGTCCGTTTGCATCCGATCCGTTTGGCCGGACAGAAGTAAAATAGGACATTCTTCCGTCCGAAAAAACTGATGCGGATCTTGCGGACGTTAGCGGATGCATCATCCGCTAATGGATCCGCTCCCATAGGGGTTCATTACAAGTCTGTAAACGGACTTGTAGTGAATGGACGAGCGGAGCGGACATGTGAAAGGGGCCTAAGAGACAATAACTGGCTTCTGTAAAAGGGACATGTGCACTGATGATCAGTGCAGACTCATCAGTGCAGACTCATCAGTGCAGACTCATCAGTGCAGACTCATCAGTGCAGACTCATCAGTGCAGACTCATCAGTGCAGACTCATCAGTGCAGACTCATCAGTGCAGACTCATCAGTGCAGACTCATCAGTGCAGACTCATCAGTGTAAATCAGTGAAGGAGAAAAATTACCCGTTGGCAAAATTTTACAACAAATTATAAAAGTCTTTGGTCTTTTTTCACTTATTTAGCAAAAAAAAAAAAAAACCCCAGTGGTGATTAAGTACTACCATATGAAAGCTCTATTTGTGTGAATTTTTTTTTATAAAAATGTTGTTTGGGTACAGTGTTCCATGGCCGCGCAATGTGTTCAAAATGCAACAGCGCTGAAAATTGGCCTGGGCAGAAAGAGGGTTTAAAGTTGTTGTAAAGGTATAATTATTTTTTTCCTAAATGGCTTCCTTTAGCTTTGTGCAGTCCTCCTTCACTTACCTCATCCTTCCATTTTGCTTTTAAATGTCCTTATTTCTTCTGAGAAACCCTCACTTCCTGTTGTTCTGTCTGTAACTACACACAGTAATTGGAGTCTTTCTCCCTGGTGTGGAGTGTCTTGTTTACCCCCTCCCTTGGACTCCGGGAGAGTCAGGACACCCACTAACACACAGCTTCTTTCTCTATCTGCAATGTAGAGAGCGTCCTGACTCTCCTGTAGTCCAAGGGAGGGGGTGAGCATGACACTCCACACCAGGGAGAAAGCCTTTTATTGCTGTGTGGAGTTACAGACAGAAGAACAGGAAGTGAGTATTTTTCAGAAGAAATATGGACATTAAAAGCAAAATGGAAGGATGAGGTAAGTGAAGGAGGACTGCACTAAGGTAAAGGAAGCTATTTAGGGGGAATAGCTACACCCCCTTTAAGTGCCCAAGTAGGCACGTGGTTAAAGGAAGCAAAAGCATGCAGAGCTTGGACTGCTATGCACTAATACAAAAAATAAACTATATATGGAGGTGATTTTTATAGTGCTATTTGATAAGTTATTGCTCAAACCAGTACAGTTAAATCCTTAACATATCGGTTCAGTTACAACATGTTTGGACACTTTAAATTTTGTATCACTCTTTTGGGAGGCTACATCCTATTCCAGGACTCGCTTTCTCTTAATCAAGGATTTGGAATATTATGCACCTTGCTTGGTATTTTAGCTTACACTCACTTCAAACTTAATGAACAGGAAGTGAATAAAAGTAAACTGGTCCAGAGGCCATGATTCGTGCCTTTTAATAGACTGCTACTTTATTCGATTTTTCTCTATACATAAAGAACTATAACGGACATTATCCATTCTAACAAAGGAATTTACGTGAGATTACCATTTTTAATATGTGGCGCTACAAACAAGTGTTCCGAATTGTGCCAGAATTTTGAAAAGCTTCAGCAGAATGTGCACACATATACACAGTATTTCTGTGGGAAATGGAAAGGTGTGGTAGGTAGAATGAATGTCTATATGTATGTATTTGTTTGGACACTTTTCATTTTGAAATGTGAGAATACAATTCCTTGATTTATTTACATGCAATTAAGGAAACTTTGAAACCTCTGTGAGTGCAAATTCAAAGTTTGAGAAAAAATATTCTCTAAGTATTCATATTGAATAAATTCTGAAGGAACATTTCATAAGAACAATTGTATTGTGTCTTTTGTGATTTACAATGTAAAAGGATAAATCCTCATGTCCCTATAGGTTGAAAAGGGGGGGGGGGATGTTGCTTCCTTATTCATGCCTATGATTTCCCATACTGATACTTTATAAAGCAAGGGGTCAAGCCTGCAAGCCTCACTGTCCATCTGCATGTGCAAGTCTCCGTACCTGATCCGTGCCTTATGTACCGGTGTCCATCTGCAGCCTTATGGTCTCCGGCAAAGTGACATACAGTCTAGTTGGCCGCGGTGTAACAAAGCCCCACCGTATCCTCGTCCGTGGTGATGGAACACTGACTCCGTTTCCCAGCAGTGAGTCAGTGTTCAGCCTATCACCGTCAAGGAGAAGGCGGGGCTTTGTTACACTGCGTGGCCGCAGAATAGACTGTAAGTCACATCGCCAGAGATCGCAGTACCGTGAGGACTCGCGTATAAGCTGAGGGGACATTTTCAGCACATGTGCTGAATTTTCCTGAAACTTCCCTCTTAAAGTGAAGGTACGTGATATACGCCAATAAATAAATACGGTATATCCAGATACTGTATTAACTTGAGTATAAGCAGAGTTTGGCTTATACTCGAGTATATATGGTATTTGGATATACCGTATTTATTTATTGGCGTATATCACGTACCTTCACTTGAAGAGGGAAGTTTCAGGAAAAAATGTACAATTTAAAATAAAGAACTGTGAAGCAAAATAAGGGTCAGTGCTCATCTGCAGACTCACCATTGCCAGGAATACAGCACTCACCATTGCCAGGAATGCAGCACCCACCATTTCCATCAGCGCAGCCTTAGCAGGGACAGGGAGGGGGCAAGACGAGCGACTAAGAATACCTACAGCAGAATCCCCTGTTTGCACAGTGGCCTCTTTAATAGAAAATCCTGCCTCCTTTGAACAGTTGTCCAATGTCAGTGCCGGAGACAGGACTTCATATTACAGAGGCTGTCTGTAAACGGGAAAATCTCCTCTTGTATGCACGGCACTCGTCCCACCTCCTTCCCTGTCCCCTCCAAGCAGCCAGCCTATATATCTTTTGTGGCCCCAGGTCTGGGAAATCGTCAGGGGCCACAAAAAATATATATGTTTAGATAACCAGGTGGGCCACTCAAAACGGGGCCGTGGGTCGGACTTTGGACATGCCTCGTCTAGGCCATGCTTTTTCTTTTAAAAATAGACCTAACCACAAGGCATAATGTTTCCCTTCTCTCCTTTATACCTCTTCTTTAGTCTAAAACCAATACCAAATTGTATTATTTGTAACATGTTGGAATATAAATATGATCTGCATCTTTTTATACTGCCCAAACAATTGCAGTACCATAAGGGTAGTAACCCCAATAGTAGAAGACCAGACAATACTGATAAAAAAAAAAATACAATAACACCACTAGGGTGTCGTATAAAGTTCACACACTGAGGAGTCACCTGTAGGTGCCCGGAGTCTTAACATCTCTGATATTCCTCTGCCATACTTTCAAGATGGTAATACCATCAAAAATACAAATCTGGGTGCTTCCGCAAGTTCTAGAATCACATGTGGATGTTTGGTTATTAATGTATCTCCTGGGGCCACCATAGAAGATTTCTAATAGTTTCTAATAGATAAGCACTTTTGGCAAGATGTGATCAGTCTCTTCTGTTTGAGTGATAAAGCCATAGGTACAGACACCACTAGGAGGGCTTCAGCTAGTAATGTGCCCTTTTTAGGATCTCCCTCTCCAACTTTGCCAAAGGAAAGTACCCAGGAGAGGAGGAAAACACAAGTTAAAATATTTAATCTAACTTCCCTGATTACCTAATCTGATTATGAGATATCATTACTTAGTTAAAGGCTTCAAATTTGCCCCTTCCCCAGACCCAATCTATTTACAATGTTTAAGAATTTAAATAGATTTACTATAAATCTTACAGTGCCACACTCTAAGGGCCCTTTCACACCAGCGGACGAACGGTCCGCTTTTTCTAAGTCCGTTTACGGTGCCCTATGGGATCATGGCCATTAGCGGATGAGTATCCGCTAACGTCCGTAATGACCCGCCTCTGTCTGGATCCGGTTTTCCAGACGGAAGAAAACCCTATTTTTCTTCCGTCTGGTGGAACGAATCGGATGAATACGGACACACGGTCCGTGTTCACCCGATTCCCCATAGGGGAGAGCGGAGAAAAGACAGGGCGGTCCCTGCACAGTGTGCGGGGACCGCCCTGTCAGCCGCCAGCTCAGCAGGGATTTTACGGAGGATCCCTGCTGAGCAAACAGGCTAACGGAGCGGGTCCATTACGGATCCGCTCCGTGTGAAAGAGCCCTTACACTATAAACTCAAAAAAAAAATAGAAACCCAGATGACACTACAGGAGAGTCAGGACGCTCTCTACGTTGCAGATAGAGAACGGAGCTGTGTTAGTGGGCGTCCTGACTCTCCTGTAGTCCAAGGGAGGGGACGAGCATGGTGCTCCACACCGGGGAGAAAGCCTTGCATTACTGTGTGGAGTTAGACAGAAGAACAGGAAGTGAGTATTTTTCAGAAGAAATAAGGACATTTAAAAGCAAAATGGAAGGATGAGGTAAGTGAAGGAGGACTGCACTAAGGTAAAGGAAGCTAATTAGGAAAAAAAATTGTACTTTTACAACAAATATTTCTAAAATGTTTTCTTATTAGTTTTTAAATTGTTCTGGATACAATGTTCCTGATAAACCTATTACCCTAGCGGTTCGACTCTAGTTCCCCCTACTGGCCATTTTTTTTTATATTACTTGTCTATGTCGCTATTCACAAATTTGATAGATTTACAGTATATGTTGTTAAACCTATATTATGAGGTTTTATAAGGTTCCTATATGCAGGGCCGTCTTTAATATGGTTTGGGCCCTGGGCAAACATTTTTTTTGGGCCCCCCCTTCAGCTTATTTTGTGCTGGTTCACATGTATGTGTTTTGGCGGCCCTCATTTGTGCAGGCACAGCAGCCCATAGCAGCCCATTGATTTAAATGGGCTGCCATGCCTTTGTTTCCTGCAGAAAAAAGGTGCATTCAGCATTTTAAAAATCAGTTGCCTTGAAATCCATTCTGCTT
This sequence comes from Rana kukunoris, assembly GCA_029574335.1. Classification (NCBI taxonomy): domain Eukaryota; kingdom Metazoa; phylum Chordata; class Amphibia; order Anura; family Ranidae; genus Rana; species Rana kukunoris. The sequence goes on from CM056051.1 coordinate 212,744,847, forward strand.
TTGCACCATGCTACTTACCTGCAGTTCTTGCACACACAAACGCACTGTGTTTTTAAAAGCGTGACCTAAACGTCTAAAAATGCAGCAAGTTTGACAGTGCGGGAACTGCAGATAAGTCACAGCAGACAGCAGAATGGACAGACAGTGCTGTATTTCATTGCTTGATGGGCATAGGTGTGCCGTGTGTGCAGCCTATTACATGAGGCATCAAATGAATGGGCTGCTGTGCCTGCACAAATGTGGGCCACTAAAACACATACATGTGAACCAGTCAGGCCCAAAATAAGCCCATCAAGCAGTTAAATACAGACAGTTATGCCATGTGCTCTGAGGCCTCACTCAGCCTGGACTGCAGGTCTGGTCTGTGACTTAAAGAGTTCCTCTATTTTACACATGGCATGGCATGGGGTCCCATGGTGCTAAAGCAGAATGGACAGATGGTGCTGTGACCCCATGCCATGTGTAAAATACAGGAACTTTTTAAAACACTGACCAGACCTTCAATGAATCATCAAATATTATAAAGACTTTGGGCACACTCTACAGAAAACTTCTATTTACAATATAGCAAACAGTGACATACATTGAGGAGCAGGACATGAAGAAGTCAGCCTCGGGAAGAGCAAACTGGAGATGTTATAAAATCACATTCTAATTCACTTATATATACATGCAGCACCCAGTGGCAGGAAGGGAGAAGTGCACGTCTAAAGGGAAGCCAGGGGTTCTGTACATTTTAAAACACTGGGAAGGGAAGCAGTACTGTCACCTGTCTGCGTGCCGCTGATGATTTTCAGCCTGATTTGTGGGCAGCACAGGGGCTTAATGGGCGGCAGGGCTGCCATCAGGAATTATGGGGCCCCTTACACAGCTTCAGGCATGGGCCCCCTGGAGCAGAGAACGGGGGGGTGCTGCACTCTTAAATTGAGACGCGGGGGGGCGGGGCTGCTGCGAATTTAAAAGCGGGAGGCCCTTTACAAAAAAAAAATGTAATAAAGAAAAATATATATAAAAAAGGGGTGTAGCCATCCGGGGCCCTGGGGACCTCTGGGCCCTTTAACCACTTGTCATCTGCCTGCCGTCAAATGACGGCGGGCAGACGACTCCATTGTTCTGACATCACGTCATATGACGTGATGTCCCTTTAAAGCCGCGGGCGGGCGCGCACGCGTCGCCGACGGCGCGCGCGCGCACCCGCCGCTCCGCGGGGATCCCGTGCGAGTGCCCGGCGGCAACGATCGCCGCCGGGCACACGCGATTGCTCTGTAAGTGAGCTGGGACGTGCAGCTCTGTATGTAAACACAGAGCTGCACGTCCCTGTCAGGGAGAGAGGTGACAGATTGTGTTCCTTGTACATAGGGACACAATCGGTCACCTCCCCCAGTCACCCCCCCCTCCCCCTACAGTTAGAACACTCATAGGACACACATTTAACCCCTTCCCCCGCCCCCTAGTGGTTAACCCCTTCACTGCCAGTCACATTTATACAGTAATCAATGCATATTTATAGCATTTTTCACTGTATAAATGTAAATGGTCCCAAAAATGTCACAAAAGTGTCCGAAATGTCCGCCATAACGTCGCAGTCCCAATAAAAAAATCGCAGATCGCCGCCATTAATAGTAAAAAAAAAAAAAAAAAAAAATGCCATAAACTATCCCCTATTTTGTAAACGCTATAAATTTTGCGCAAACCAACCGATAAACGCTTATTGCATTTTTTTTTTACCAAAAATATGTAGAAGAATACGTATCGGCCTAAACTGAGGGAAAAAATATTTTTTTTATATATTTTTTGGGGTTATTTATTATAGCAAAAAGGAAAAAATATTGCATTTTTTTAAAAATTTACGCTCTTTTTGTTTATAGCGCAAAAAATAAAAACCGCAGAGGTGATCAAATACCACCAAAAGAAAGCTCTATTTGTGGGAAAAAAAGGACGCCAATTTTGTTTGGGAGCCACGTCGCACGACCGCGCAATTGTCAGTTAAAGCGACGCAGTGCGGGAAGCTTATATTTTGTCTGGGCAGGAAGGGGGTGTAGGTGCACAGTAGGTAAGTGGTTAATAAAAAGAAAAAGATAAATAAAAAATTAAATATATATAAAAAATATTTTTTTTTTTTTTAAAAAGGGGGTTGCCATCTGGGGACCTCTGGGCCCTTTAATAATTTGTTTTTTATATAAAAATAAATTACAAAAAAAGGGGGGTTGCCATCTTATAAATAAAAGTGGGGTTGCCATCCAGGGCCCTGGGGACCTCTGGGCCCTTTAATAAAAAAAATATATAAACAAAAATAAAAAAATAAACATTTATAAAAAAATAAAAAAGGGTGTTTGCCACATGGGGCCCTGGGGACCTCTTAGCCCTTTAATTATATATATATATATGAAAGAAAAAGAGAAAAAAAGAAATAAAATATAAAAAAAATTATAAAAAAAAGGGGGGTTGCCATCCAGGTTTTAATAATAATATTTGTATTATATAATATGTGTATATATATATATATATATATATATATATATTAAAATAAATATATAAAAACAAGTTTTTGTTTTTTTTAAAAAGGGGGGTTGTCATCCGGGGCCCTGGGGAACTACGGGCCCCTGGGGACCTCCAGACCTCTAAAAAAAAATTGGCCCTTTAATAAAAAATAACATAAAAATATATAAAATAAATATATATTTTTATTTACAAGTAAATAAAAAAGGGGGTTGTCATCTGGGGGCCTCCGGGTCCCTGGGAACCCCTAAAAAAAATGGCCCTTTAATAAAAAATAAAAATATATTTAAAAAAAATGTCCCTTTTAATAAAAAATAAAATACAAATATATAAAATAAATATATTTTTTTATTTAAAAATAAATAAAAAAGGGGGGGTTGCCATCTTTTTTTTTTTTTTTTTTCAAAGGGGGTTGCTTTGGGCCCCCAACAGTGACAGGGCCCTGGGCAGCTGCCCCTGTTTGCCCTATGGTAGAGACGGCCCTGCCTATATGGTTACCTAACCTCCCCCTTTCCATTATGATTCCTATAGTAATGTTATTTTTATAGCAATGGGATTCATTAATATGTCCATTTTCCTTCCCACTCACAGATGTTTTGTTACTTTTGCTTCCAGGTTCTTAAAACGTATAGCTTATATACTGCTTACAGCTTCACCCCATTCTTTGTTTTTAATTCTATGGTTTTAATAGTGGCATTCTTATCATTGTTGTCCCCCAGTGCCCTTATATTTCTCCATATTCTTATTTTGCCAGGCTTGACCTCTCTAAAATGCGTTGCCAGCCCCTTCTCCTTTCATGTATTCCGTCTGTATGGTTGAACTCCTATGATTGGAGCTCATACAGCTTCCCTGCGCCATGGTGCAGGCTCCAGCCTGCTTGCAGCAGCATGCTTATAGCAGCTTCATGCATGAGACCTGCCAATCCTAACACTTGGATTTACCAACACCTTGCACAAGCTCTGAATGTTTAGAGGTGATCCAGACATTCTAAATAGTGGGCCAGATTACTATCTTGCAGGCTTTAGTGGGGCCACATCATTGGTAGGAATTGTGCCCCATAATTGGAGCCTGTTCACACATCTCCGTAGCGGCTCCGGTGCGAATTGCACAGGAGTCCTGTGCGCCTTTTGGTCTGGTTCAGGTCCGAATTAACACAAAAATTCAGGCTGAACTCAGACCTGAACGGTCAATGGAGATGAACTGGACTCCTGGTGTGAGCCACTGTGTTCTACAGTTTGAACACAGCCTGAATCCCTGTTAGACAGGTCAATTTGGTTGGTCGCTGGCTGATCAATAAGATCCGCTTGGAAATTTCTTTGGTTTTGTTTGACATTGTGTATAATTGTGCCCCATCATTGGTGTCATGAGGCATTGTGCCGCTTCAGTAGTCTCCGTGGGAAAGAATTTAGCCCCATTGTTGGTATCAGTGGATAAAATAGTGCCCCATGGGCCGGATAAAAGCAAGCAAAGGGCCGCAGTTTAGAGACCACTGAACTGGACTATTTCTAGCGAAAAAAAGTGGTTAATGCTTTATTTTAAAAGCTATGAATTCAAGTCAAACTGTGTATCCAGTGGAAGAAACAATGTGTCCAGCAGATCAAAGGAAATATAACCAATGTATCCAATCAATCAAAACAATGTGTCCATTTAAACCACACACAGTCCCACAATAATAAAGTTTCTTCTTGTGCTGATCCACTCAAAAACAAATGTGTTCTATACCAAGCTTGGAATCGCCCAGTGCAGTCCACCACCACTGAATGGGCATTCACTCAGCGACTCAATTTGCCCAACTCTCAAGTAATGCAATCAGGCATGTTCTCTCTCTGGCTGGCTGTCGGCTCCTCCCTGTATATCTTGTGTTGGCTTCCAATGATGTTTAGCTAATGACTAAGTAAAGAAATAAAGAGCCATGTAGTGTAATCCTATAAAGACTCTATATTTATTAAAACACATCAACTCACATTAAAAACGCCTGAAAACTCACCTATAGCAGCGAAGGCAGACAGTCCAGTCTTTAACCACTTACCTACTGTGCACCTACACCCCCTTCCTGCCCAGACAAAATATAAGCTTCCCGCACTGCGTCGCTTTAACTGACAATTGCGCGGTCGTGCGACGTGGCTCCCAAACAAAATTGGCGTCCTTTTTTTCCCACAAATAGAGCTTTCTTTTGGTGGTATTTGATCACCTCTGCGGTTTTTATTTTTTGCGCTATAAACAAAAATAGAGCGTCAAATTTTAAAAAAATGCAATATTTTTTCCTTTTTGCTATAATAAATAACCCCAAAAAATATATAAAAAAAATATTTTTTCCCTCAGTTTAGGCCGATACGTATTCTTCTACATATTTTTGGTAAAAAAAAAATGCAATAAGCGTTTATCGGTTGGTTTGCGCAAAATTTATAGCGTTTACAAAATAGGGGATAGTTTATGGCTTTTTTTTTTTTTTTTTACTATTAATGGCGGCGATCTGCGATTTTTTTATTGGGACTGCGACGTTATGGCGGACATTTCGGACACTTTTCTGACATTTTTGGGACCATTTACATTTATACAGTGAAAAATGCTATAAATATGCATTGATTACTGTATAAATGTGACTGGCAGTGAAGGGGTTAACCACTAGGGGGCGGGGAAGGGGTTAAATGTGTGTCCTATGAGTGTTCTAACTGTAGGGGGAGGGGGGGGTGACTGGGGGAGGTGACTGATTGTGTCCCTATGTACAAGGAACACAATCTGTCACCTCTCTCCCTGACAGGGACGTGCAGCTCTGTGTTTACATACAGAGCTGCACGTCCCAGCTCACTTACAGAGCAATCGCGTGTGCCCGGCGGCGATCGTTGCCGCCGGGCACTCGCACGGGATCCCCGCGGAGCGGTGGGTGCGCGCGCGCGCTGCCGGCGACGCGCCCGCCCGCGGCTTTAAAGGGACATCACGTCATATGACGTGATGTCAGAACAATGGAGTCGTCTGCCCGCCGTCATTTGACGGCGGGCAGATGACAAGTGGTTAAAGAAGTACTCCGGGCAAAAGTTTTTTTTTCCCCCGTGCAAGTGGGTGCTGTGCTCATTTTTATATTTACCTAATGCGCTGATTCTGTGAGTGTAAGGCCCCGTATACACGACCAAGTTTCTCAGCAGAATTCAGCGAGAACCTTGATGGGAGACGTATTCTGCCGAGAAAACCGGTCGTGTGTACACTTTCGACGAGCAAACCGTTGGGAAGCTCGTTGAGCCAAAATAGAGAGCATGTTCTCTATTTCCTCGTTGTTCAATGAGGAAATTTAGCTTGACGACCTTTTCGACCGCTCATCGGGAACCTCGACGGACGGAACGATGAGTTTCGCCCGACGAGGTTCTCGGACGTGTGTACGGGGCCTGAGACTCGCTGTGGAACCTAAGGCCGCGTACACACGATCAGATTTTCCTTTGGAAAAACTTTGGATGTTTTTTCCGACGGAATTCCGCTCAAGCTTGGCTTGCATACACACGGTCACACAAAAGTTCTCGGAACTTTCGTCCGTCAAGAACGCGGTGACGTACAACACTACGACAAGCCAAGAAAATTACGTTTAATGCCTCCAAGCATGCGGCAGAATTTTGCACGTCGGAATTGCTACAGGTCGATTGAATTTGAGAACCAGCTCTTAATCTTTTGTTGGTGGAAATTCCGACAGCAAAAGTCCGATGGAGCATACACACAATTTCCATTCAAAAGCTCACAATTTGACTTTTGCTGTCGGAATTTCCGATTGTGTGTATGGGGCATAAGGGGTTATTCATCCACATTGTGTAAAAAGGCTGTTTGATCCTGTCTTCCCTGATCCTTCCCTTCTTTCACTGTCCCCAACCCATCTCTTTATAAAACAGAGCCGTGTGGGCAAGCTGCACATGCTCAGTTTGGTGTATTGCTAGAGTTTTTTTTTTTCTTGGGAGTGCATAAGATCAGCACAAGGCCAATCGGCACTGTCCAAACAAAGGGTCAGGGGTACTGCAGCCTCATAGGACAGTCGGACTAGAATGAAAACTCCCCCGACAATCTTTAACCAGACACTGACAGAAGTCACAAGACTGCTATATACTGGTAATGAGAAAAGGTATTTAGCAGATAATATTTACAAAAATAATTGCATTTCCATGTTCTGTGTACTGTGCAAGACCCGATATAGTGAATACAGGCTCCTGGGTTTAGTAACACTTTAAACCGGAGGTCCACACAAAAAGTGAACCCCTGCTTTTTGGAACCCTCCCCCCCTCCGGTGTCACATTTGGAATCTTTCAGGAGTGAGGGGGGTGCATATACTTGTATAATACAGGTATTTGCAACCACTTCCGGGAATAGACTTCCGCGGGAGTCACGCCCCTTCAATTCACCCCCCCCCCCCGCTGTCTTCTGGGAAACACACAAGTCCCAGGAGACAGTGGGGAGCAGTGATGGCGCGGCTTGTGCATGCGCAGGAAGGAACCGGGCAGTAAAGAGGCACCGCTTCACTTCCTGATTCCATCGCAAACGATGGTGGCAGGGGCAGCCGCGATTCAAACCCGTGTGTGGACAGGCTGAATGTACTAAGTTATACGATCGATCAACTTGGACACAACCAGCAAGCCAGATTTACTTGTGAGTATCACTAGTGGCTGCTTTAGCCGCTAGCAATAATTATGGTCTTCTCCCGGCGGGGACAGCTGCCCATATAAGAAAGAGAGGAATACAAGATGTTTACTGAATGGAGGAGCTGCACAGTGAGCGACCTAACTTTGATCACTGTGCTCAAGCCCTGACTAAAGTTTCACCACTGGAACTGCATGTAAAAAACATTTTCCAAAAAAAAAATTTGCAGCAACCAGGGGCCACACATTATTAGAGGTATCTTACTTATACCCATCTATAACTCCAGTGAGTTTATTGCCCACAATTCAGCTTTAAAGCAGTATTAAACCCCAAAGCAAAAATCTTTGATCTCAATGCTCAAGCCCTGACTGAAAAGTTTCACTACTGGAACTACATGTAAATTACATGCTTCCAAAAAGAAACATCGGGTTGTAAGGCTCCATTCACACCTGAGCGTTTTGTCGCCTAAAGCGTGACGCTATAATATGCTAGAGGGGAAAAAATACATTATTCTCTATGGAGATGGTTCACATCTCCACTAGAAAACGTGTGCCGCCGAACGCCTGAAGCTCAAACAAGTTCCGGACCCTTTTTTGTCGCGCAAATCGGGCGGTTTGGGCATGCTTGAGCGTTTATTCCCATAGAAAGTATTGGAAACGCTCGATTCAAGCGTCTAGCGCGACAACGAGCGTTTCTATGGGCGTTTTGTCGCTTTAGTCAATAGAACATTTCACCCAGACAGAAGATAAAAAAATCTACAAACATAGCAACAAGTGATGAAATAGATGATCATTTTTCCTGTTGGCTAAAATCAAAAACGTCGAAGTTTAAAAATGTCCGACGACACTGTATGCAAACGTTCGAATACACGTGACAAAACGCCGGAAAAAATGACCAAAAACGCTACGCTCAGGTGTGAATGCAGCCTAAAGGTAAATGTTTTTTCACCTTAATGCATCCTATCTGACAGTCAGAGGCGGCTCTCTAATTAGGCAAATTAGGCGGCTGCCTTAGGCCCCGCAAAGTCAGGGGCCTCGCAAAGTCAGGGGCCCCGTGCGGCCGCCTAATTTGCCCATGCCTGACCCTTTCCCGGCTATTTTCATTCCCTCACGCGGCCGCGAGCTCCACTTCTTATGTTGGAGAGAGAGCCGAGTATTCTGACATCTCTCCGTGCAGTCCCCGGCTGCCTGTTCCTCACACACACACTCAATCATTGCAGAGTGAGACGAGTGACCTGAGCCCTCCCCCCTCCTTCTTGTGCTGTTTCCTGTGTACACAGAGGAGGAGGGGGGAGGAGATGGAGGGCTCACGACGCTGCTGAGAAAAGCTGCTCGTCTGACAAGAAGACACATGTCCTGATGCAAAGTAAGTGAGCCTTCCAGAGGGGGGGTTAATGCCTACGGTGTACAGTTTACTTTGAGTAATTTTGGGGGAGAGGATATGTTCTAGGGGGCACTTTATGACGTATGTTGCAAGGGGGCTTGTATATGAAATCAATCCCCTTAGCACATATCTCCCCCCCAAATTAAAGATGCTGTCTGCCACAGAGGGGGTGGCCCTTGGCATTCCACACGAGATGTGGCAAATTGCTCCAGGTGCCCATACTAATGCCCCCTTTCCAGGCAAGTTTGCAAAGTGTGGGTTCCAGGTCACATGTCCAGCTTCACACTGAAAAACACAGGAACACGCTGTGCGTTCTGTGCAATTTCAGCCCAATTATGTCCGCACATAAATGCAGTCTCTGACTAAGGATGAGTTCCAGCGTTTTCACACAGCCCATGTGCAGAGCCCACCAGGAAGTCAGCATTGCATTCAATCACAGGCAGTGAGACATTGTCCCGTTGCGCAGCTGCAGAGATCGGGAAATGATTTGCTGCCTGTGATTAGTGCAGCACAGTGCCAACTTCCTGGGGGGCTCTGCACATGGGGTGTGCAAACACGCCGGAGCTCATCCTTCCTTCCAGTAGTATGTCTGCAGTCTCTGACAATGTCTTGTATCAAGTATGCAGTCTCTGACGATCTCCTGTAGTATGTATGCAGTCTCTGACCATCTCCTGTAATACGTATGCAGTCTCTGACCATCTCTTGTACCATGTCTGCAGTCTTTGATTATCTCTTGTACCACGTCTGCAGTCTCTAAGCATCTTTTGTACCATGTCATTGTCTGCAGTCTCTGACCATCTCTTTTACCATGTATGCAGTCTCTGACCATCTCCTGTACCATGTCTGCAGTCTCTGACCATCTCTTGTACCACGTCTGCAGTCTCTGACCATCTTTTGTACCATGTCATTGTCTGCAGTCTCTGACCATCTCTTCTACCATGTATGCCAGGGATCCTCAAACTATGGCCCTCCAGCTGTTGTAGAACTACACATCCCATGAGGCATTGTAACACACCGACATTCACAGACATGACTAGGCATGATGGGAATTGTAGTTCCTGAACAACTGGAGGGCCGTAGTTTGAAGACCCATGATGTATGCAGTCTCTGACCATCTCCTGTACCATGTCTGCAGTCTCTGACCATCTCTTGTACCATGTCTGCAGTCTCTGACCATCTCTTGTACCATGTCTGCAGTCTCTGACCATCTTCTGTATCATGTATGCAGTCTATGACCATCTCCTGTAGTATATCTGCAGTCTCTGACCATCTCTTGTATCGTGTATGCAGTCTCTGACCATCTCTTGTATCGTGTATGCAGTCTCTGACCATCTCTTGTATTGTGTATGCAGTCTCTGACCATCTCTTGTACCATGTCTGCAGTCTCTGACCATCTCTTGTACCATGTCTGCAGTCTCTGACCATCTCTTGTACCATGTCTGCAGTCTCTGACCATCTCTTGTACCATGTCTGCAGTCTCTGACCATCTCTTGTACCATGTCTGCAGTCTCTGACCATCTCCTGTACCATGTATGCAGTCTCTGACCATCTCCTGTGGTATGTATGCAGTCTCTGACCATCTCCTGTAGTATGTATGCAGTCTGACCATCTCTTGTACCGTGTCTGCAGTCTCTGACCATCTCCTGTACCATGTCTGCAGTCTCTGACCATCTCTTGTACCACATATGCAGTCTCTGACCATCTCTTGTACCATATCTGGAGTCTCTGACCATCTTCTGTATCATATCCGCACACTCTCTGACCATCTCTATTATCATGTATGCAGTCTCTGACCGTCTCCTGTTTATATCTGCAGTCTCTGACCATCTCCTGTAGTATATCTGCAGTCTCTGACCATCTCGTGTACCATGTCTGCAGTCTCTGACCATCTCGTGTACCATGTCTGCAGTCTCTGACCATCTCTTGTACCATGTCTGCAGTCTCTGACCATCTCTTGTACCATGTCTGCAGTCTCTGACCATCTCTTGTACCGTGTCTGCAGTCTCTGACCATCTTCTGTATCATGTATGCAGTCTCTAACCGTCTCCTGTAGTATATCTGCAGTCTCTGACCATCTCTTGTGCCATGTCTGCAGTCTCTGACCATCTCCTGTACCAAGTATGCAGTCTCTGACCATCTCCTGTGGTATGTCTGCAGTTTCTGACCATCTCCTGTACCATGTCTGCAGTCTCTGACCATCTCTTGTACCATGTCTGCAGTCTCTGACCATCTCGTGTACCATGTATGCAGTCTCTGACCATCTCGTGTACCACGTATGCAGTCTCTGACCATCTCGTGTACCACGTATGCAGTCTCTGACCATCTCCTGTGGTATGTATGCAGTCTCTGACCATCTCCTGTAGTATGTATGCAGTCTGACCATCTCCTGTACCGTGTCTGCAGTCTCTGACCATCTCCTGTACCATGTCTGCAGTCTCTGACCATCTCTTGTACCACATATGCAGTCTCTGACCATCTCCTGTAGTATGTATGCAGTCTCTGACCATCTCTTGTACCATGTCTGCAGTCTCTGACCATCTCTTGTACCATGTCTGCAGTCTCTGACCATCTCCTGTACCATGTCTGCAGTCTCTGACCATCTCTTGTACCACATATGCAGTCTCTGACCATCTCCTGTAGTATGTATGCAGTCTGACCATCTCTTGTACCGTGTCTGCAGTCTCTGACCATCTCCTGTACCACATATGCAGTCTCTGACCATCTCCTGTAGTATGTATGCAGTCTGACCATCTCTTGTACCATGTCTGCAGTCTCTGACCATCTCCTGTACCACATATGCAGTCTCTGACCATCTCCTGTAGTATGTATGCAGTCTGACCATCTCTTGTACCGTGTCTGCAGTCTCTGACCATCTCCTGTACCACATATGCAGTCTCTGACCATCTCCTGTAGTATGTATGCAGTCTGACCATCTCTTGTACCATGTCTGCAGTCTCTGACCATCTCTTGTACCATGTCCGCACACTCTCTGACCATCTAGTGTAGTATTTCTGCAGGCCCAGACCATATATTGTATTATGGCCCACACAGTCTGTGACTATCTATTATATCATATGCTCACAGTCTCGTAGTGTAATATAGGATGAAATGAGAGCCATCAAGCTGGAGCCTAGAGAGAACTATTTGACTGAGCCCTGCACGGTGCACCTGAGTGACGGTCAGTAACAGCGTAGCGAGGCCAGTCTGAGGGGATCACTGATGTAGGGGGCAGGGAATACAGTAAGGTAAGGAGGCACTGATATAAAGGTTCACCGTTGTATCAGTAAGCCCCCCCTACCCTTACCTTAGTGCGTTCACTCTGGGGAAGGTGCTCTATAGTGACCAGAGTCCCATAGTTCATAGGATTTAAGGCTCTTCATATATGCAATTTTTAAAGGTTAATTTTTAACGCTTGAATTATTTTTCCCATTATGGGAGTTGGTGGGGCCTCATATCTAAGGTTGGCCTAAGGCCTCACCAAGCCTAGAGCCGCCTCTGCTGACAGTTCCCTTGCCCCCCCCCCGTTTTACTTACCTCACCCCTCGAAAGTCACGCACTCGTCCACGTCATCCTCTTTGGTTCCCAGCCTGGCCGTTGATTGACTAGGTTGGATTAATTGATAGCAGCGCAGCCATTGGCTGGGGCTGCTGTCAATCACATCCGATGGCGCGACTATGCCTGCTGCTGTATCACGGGAGCGCGCCTGCAAGAGCTTTCTACCTCGCTCGCATGAAGGTGGAAAGCTCTTGCGGAAGGGGGAGCCATGACAGACGCCGAGGGACCCAGTGGAGGTAAGTATAACATGTTTGTTATTTTATTTATTTTTTTATCTTTAGTGTCGCTTAAAGGGATGTTCCACCCAAATGTAATGTTTATTAAAAGTCAGCAGCTACAAAAAGTGTATCTGCTGGCTTTTAATAAACATTCACTTACCTTCTCCACGTTCCAGCGACGCGCCGACCGGGGCTCCGCTCCTCTCCCCAGCCGGCATCCTCATTGCGACTGTGGGCACCCAGCCGTGACAGCCTTCGGCTTCACGGCCGAGCACCCACTGCGCATGCGCGAGGCGCACCGCTGATTGGACAGGCGATCGTCTAGGACCTGTCAGTGTCCTAGACGATCGCCTACGGGAGGGGCTGCAGTAAGGCGATTAAACCTAATCGCCTCACCAGCCCCTTGGCGGAAGCAGGAAGTGGGACAGGAAGTCCCACTCCTACTGAAGCCCCCACTCCCCCCCCCCAAAAAAAATTACATGCCAAATGTGGCATGTAAGGGGGAGGGGAGTCGATTAAGCGGAAGTTCCATTTTTGGGTGGAACTCCGCTTTAAGGGAAATCTCCTTAATGGGACACAGATGTAAAAAATTTATAAAATAAAAAAACACAACAGGAAATATAGCCCTTCCTGCTAAGTTATATACTAGGTTCACACGTGTGTGGGTGGTGCACAGCCACAACGTCCTGCACAGAAAAACACACTGAATGCGTGCGGGTGCCATTAGTCTTGGTTCACATCTACGCACTTTTTATTGCTTTTTGCACACACTACAGTCCATTTAACATGGTTTTCTATGGGACACGTTCGCCGCTATGTTTTTGGAAAGGGCCAGAGATTTTTTTTAAATGCCAAACAATGTATTTTCAGTTTAAAGTGGATGTCCCATTAAAAAAGTATATTAAAAGCCAGCAGCTACAGATACTGCAGCTGCTGACTTTTAACCACTTAAGACCCGGACCAATACGCTGGTAAATGACCCAAGGTGTTTTTGCGATTCGGCACTGCGTCGCTTTAACAGACAATTGCGCGGTCGTGCGACGTGGCTCCCAAACAAAATTTGCGTCCTTTTCTTCCCACAAATAGAGCTTTCTTTTGGTGGTATTTGATCACCTCTGCAAATTTTTATTTTTTGCGCTATATACAAAAATAGAGCGACATTTTTGAAAAAAAAACACTATTTTTTACTTTTTGTTAAAAAAAAATCAAATAAACTAAATTTTAGTCAAACATTTAGGCCAAAATTTATTTAGCCACATGTCTTTAGTAAAAAAAAAAAAAATCGCAATAAATAAAAATAGCTACCTAGCGGGCACAGCGACACTAATACAGCGATCAGAAAAATGATCGCTTAGTGACGCTGGCAATAGGGAGTGAAAGGGTTAACTAGGGCGGTGATCAGGGGGTTAAAACTTTATTAGGGGGGGTGGGGGGCTATCCTGAACCTAACACTAACTGATTTTACACTGCCTGTCACACTGACACTAAATGCAGTGATTAGATCACTGCATTCAGTGACACTGTGACAGGGGGGGTGGGGGGGCAGATCGCAAGGGGTTAAGTATGCCTATGTGAGTGTGTGTCAGTGTAGTGTTAGTGCAGACTTACTGTTAGGTGTTTCTCCCATCGCAGCGGTTGGAAATACCGCTGCGATGGGAGATTACATCACTTCCCCCTTCCTGTGTTTACACAGGAGGAGGAAGTGACACAAACAGGGGAGCGCACGCATTGGCTGGGAGCGATCGCGGGGGGCGGGTAAACGCCGACATCCGCCCACTCGTCCCGGATCGCTCCCGGAGCCAGGGGGACCCCCGCACGCCGCGGAGGGGGTCCCGATGGGACCCCTGAACCGCACTTAGGCGGGGACGTAAATTTACGCCCTTGTGCCTGTACGAGCCATTCTGTGGCCGTATATGTGCGTGCGGGGGTCCTTAAGTGGTTAATATTAGGACACTTACCTGTCCTGGAGTCCAGCAGCGTCCGCAGCAGAGGACGAGCGTTCGCTCGTCTCTCTGCTGTTCCCCCCTCCATCCACGGTGAGGGAACCAGGAAGTGAAGCGCTCCGGCTTCACTGCCCAGTTCCCTACGGCGCATGCGCGAGTCGCGCTGCGCCCGCCGATTGGCTCCCGCTGTGTGCTGGGAGCCGAGAGTTCCCAGCACACAACGGGGGGGCGACAGGATGTCGCAAAAAAAAACGACTTTTGCCCGAGACTGCGGGCCGGAAGTGGGTGCAGATACCTGTCTTAAGACAGGTATCTGCACCCCCCTCCCCCTGAAAGGTGTCAATTGTGACACCGGAGGGGGGGAGGGTTTCGATCAGCAGATCTTCACTTTAGGGTGGAGATCCGCTTTAACAGACTTCAATGGACTGCAGAAACGCATGTAGTGTAGTGTGTTTTTTTTTTTTTTTTATCTGGTCAACAACAAATAGGCCAAAAGCATAAAAAATGCACTGCATAAATGGATCAAAAGCAAACTGCATAAGTGTAAACCGAGCCTTATGCCCTGTACACACGATCGGAATTTCCAATGGGGTAAAATCCGATGGAATTTTCCGTCGGAATCCTGTTCAAGCTGTCTTGCATACACACTGTCAGACCAAATTACGACCGTCCAAAACACGGTGACGAAAAACACTACGAAGAGCCGAGAAAAATAAGTTCAATGCTTGCGTGTTTTTTTTCTCCGTCGGAGTTCCACACAGAAGATTGGCATTTCCGATATTTTTCCATCGGTAAAAAATGAAACATGTTCTATTTCTAAACTTTGATGGGAAAAAGTCCGATGGGGCCCACACACAATCGGAATATCCGATGCAAAAAAATCTGTCTGACTTTTTTCATCGGAAATTCCGATGGTGTGTACAAGGCAATATGCCCTGTACACCCCTTCGCTCTGTACACAGGATCCAAAAATCGGACCACAGATCATACAACACTTTTCGCTTGTTATTCGCACGTAGGAATTTAACAGGTTGCTAAAGTTACAAAAATTCTCATACAACAGTGAAAATATGGAAGTGATGTATTATAGTACAACAAATTGTTTTCTGCTTGTCCGATCGATAATGTCAGATGAACTTTCGTGTTTGCCTATCACAAGATATCGATCAGATTATTGTACGATCGCTTTGAAAGTGGTATTTTTCGTACAATTTTCGGATCTTGGGTATGGGCCATTAGGCTTGGTTCACACCTATGCAGTTTAATTTTGATACGTTTCTGCAGTGCTTTTTTTTGTTTTTGCACACTCAAAGTACAAATCGTGGCAAAAACACACTACATGCATTTCTGCAGCTTCTCCATTGAAGTCTACTAAACCAAAAATGCACAGTTTGGTTTTTAAAAAAAGTCCCTCAACCTAGGCGCACCCCCGCACCCCCCCTCTCCCGCTGCCTTCCGTGGCTCTCCCATCCCACCAGAGACCCGATCGGCCGGACAGCCAAGCAAAGCTGGGATTGGCTTTTCTTGGCTGTCCGTAACAATAAACCGGAACCGATGATACGACAATACTCCTGATTTACTCGCAAACCATCTGCGCTAGTTTTAACAAATCTACAGCATTCAAAAACACAGATCTTGGCGTTTTGACTGCTTTTAAGGGCAGAGGAGGGATTAGATCTCTCCATAAAGAGTACCTGTCACATGCCTACTGCTGTCACAAATTCCTTGTAACAGCAACAAACGTTATAAAAAAAAAAATATAAAAAAATTATAATTTTCAAAGCGTGCACAATTTTAAAGCGGCTGGGGGGGGGGGGGGGTGGTCGCCAGTTTTTAGTCTTGTCTAGTGAAGCACAAAACCAAAATACATCACTGCAGATGACCCCCTCATTTGATTCCTAAATTCGATCAATGCATATTAAAAGTGTGCACTATGTGTGTATATATATGTGTGTGTGTGTGTGTATATATATATATATATAATCTGAACAGTGTGTGTGTGTGTATATGATCAGTGTGTACTATGTGACTATGTGTGTATATATATATTTATATATATATATATATATATATATAAAATAGGATTTTTGTACTCACTGTAAAATCCCTTTCTCTGAAGTCCATGGACGGACACAGCTACTTTAGTAGGGTTATGTTCCGTCTATTAGGAGAGGACTAGGCAGACATGTTAGATATACAAAAACATGTAATTATACCAAAGCTGAACAGCCCCGCCCAGGGGGCGGTCTCTCTGGCTATAACCGCTCACCCTGCACTCAGCAGCTCAGTTCGTCAAAAAAGTACAAACTCAAACAGGAGGGGTGGGTGCTGTTTCCGTCTATGGACTTCAGAGAAAAGGATTTTACGGCGAGTACAAAAATACTATTTGTCAAGACTAAAGTAGCTGTGTTCGTCCATGGACAAAAGAGAAAATAGGATTTTTGTACTCGCCGTACAATCCTTTTCTCTTTTGTCCATGGACGAACACAGCTACTTTAGTCTTGACAAGTGGAACGTCCCCAAGCAGTGTAAAAAAAAAAAAAAAAAACACGAGGGGTGGGAACAGCAAGCCAACAAACTTCACCCCAAACAGAGCTCCTCAACGGGGGTGTTAACCTTAAACAGCCGCCTGCAAAACCTTGTGGCCAAAGCAAGCATCCGCAGATGCATTTACGTCAACCTTGTAAAATTTAGTGAAGGTGTGAACGGACGACCAGGTCGCCGCCTTACACACCTGTGAGACAGACGCTTGATGTTGAAAAGCCCAGGAGGCACCAATCGATCTGGTCGAATGCCCCATGATGGGAAAGGGAGGCACACGCCTGAATCACAATCTGTCTGATCCATCGATAAATGGTGGTCCACGAGACCACCAGGCCTTTCTTTGGACCAGTCAGCAACACAAACAGTGAGTCTGACCTCCGAAACGGAGCCGTAGCAGACAGATACACCCGCAGAGCACATCTAAGGAATGTAATGCAACCTCTGTGGGATGCGATGGCCGAGGACACAAGGATGGAAGTACAATGTCCTCAGTAAGATGAAAAGCCGAAACCACCTTCGAAAAAGAAACAAAGGCTGTGGGGGGGGACTTGCAAGACAAGGACGTAAACTCAGAAACCCTCCTTACAGATGTAATGGCCACCAGAAAGGTAACTTTCTGAGATAGGATCAAAAGAGGAATCTTGCACAACCCCTTGCACAAACGTACTCACCAGTGAATATGCCACCAGGGGTCGTTGAAAGAAAACAGCCAAGACTGAAATCTGCCCCTTAATGGTGCTTAAGGCAAGTTTCTGATCCACTCCACGCTGTAGAAACAGCAGGATCCTGGAAACCGAACATGCCCATGGACGCCACTCCATCTCCTCACACATAGAGATGTAGGCCTTCCACGTGCGATGGTAGATCTGAGAAGATGACTTCCGTGCCCTCAGCATAGTGCGAATTACTGAATGTGACAGGCCTCGTTCCCTTAGTACCTGGCTTTCAATAGCCATGCCGTTAAAGCCAGCGACTGTAAAGCAGGATGAAGTATGGGACCTTGCGACAGAAGGTCCTCCCGCATAGGCAGTCACCAAGGGGCATCCGCCACCAGGCACACCAATCTGGGGCAATTAGGATTACCGAATCCCCTTGGTCTCCACTCTGCGGAACAGATGAGGAAGACGTTTCGGTGGGGGAAAAGCATAGATCAGCCTATACTGTCCCCACGGGACCACCGACACATCCGTTGCATCCGATCTTTTGACCTGGCCACAAACCTCAATACCTTCCGATTGAGTCGACTGGTCCCCCAAAACACCCGCCCACTCGGTCAGGCTGGCGTCCGTCGTGATCACCATCCAGTGAAAGGGAAAGAATGACTTTCCAGACTGAAGGCCTGGAGATATCAGCCACCAGATCAAGGAAGTCCTGACTACTTGGCTCATCCTGATTTGACAATCCAGGGACAACGGAGACTTGTCCCACTTGGACAGGATCTCCTTCTGCAAGACTCGAGTGTGGAATTGAGCATATGGTACCGCCTCGAAGGCCACCTTGAGACCCAGGACTCACATGCATAAGCGCAGCGACAACCACCTGCGGGATGCCAACAGATTCACCGCCACCTGAAAAGCCTGACATTTTTCTAAAGGGAGAAAAACCTTCACCTCGGAGGAGTCCAGGATCAAGCCCAGGTATTCCAGGCGCTGAGTCGGCAACAACACCGACTTCTGGAGATTCAGTACCCAACCAAATTCTTGAAGGTTCTGACTGGCAGTCGCTACATCCTCCTCTAATTCTCAGTCTGAAGTGGCTCTCAGAAAAGGTCAGAGGTCGTCCAGGTAGCCCACAATAGCGATACCTCGCTGTCTCAGAAAGGCCAGAATTGGGGCGAGCACCTTGGTGAAAACCCTTGGTGCCTATGCCAGGCCAAAAGGGAGAGCCACAAATTGGTAGTGATCATCCCCAACTGCAAAACGCAGAAATCTTTGATGCCTGATGCATATGGGGACATGCAAGTAAGCGTCCTTGATGTCCAATGAAGCTAGAAAATCCCCCGGATGGAGTGCAGCGACCACAGAACAAACTGATTCCATCCTGGACCTTCACAAAGGTGTTGTGTGCCTTGAGATCCAGGAATGGATGAACCCCGTTCTTCTTTGGGACTAGAAACAGATTGGAGTAAAATCCCTGAAACCTTTCCGGCAGCGGCACAGGGACTATCACCCGTGGTTCAGCAGGTCCTGCACTGCCCCAAACAGAGCGTTCCGACGAGATGGAGGAAGATGAAGGTTTGAGGGAAAAAATATGTTTGGTGGACAAGAAAGTCTATCTTGTACCCTGATGAAACCACTGCGCAAACCCACTGGTCGGAAAGCAGGGAGGTACACCAAGCTTAAAACTTGCGAAGGCGACCCCCACCCGAGAGTCGGGCGGGGGGAAACATTTATGCAGTAGCAGCTTTGTTTGCGGGCTTGTTTGACTTGTGAAACCAGGGACGCTTTTGTCCCTCAGCTGGCCCCTTGTCGGCCTGGGAACGCTTACCTGCGGGCCCGGACTGATGAAAAAAAACGCATCTGAGCGGAAAAGGAGGGCCCAGGCCTGCGGCGTGGCTCCTTACCTTTTCTGGATTGTGGGAGCAGTGTGCTCTTACCCCCAGTGACATCCTTAATAATGTCATCCAGCGAGGCTCCAAATAGCCTTCCACTTGAAAGGCAAATCAGCCAGAGCCTTCTTGGAATTCTAGTCTGCGGACCAGCATTTTGGCCAAATCAGGTGACGCAGTACCACAGCAGATACTGAGGCTCTAGAAAGCAGGGAAACTGTATGCAGGGCTGCATCGCAGACATATTTGAGGCCATGCACCAATTGGTCAGCCATTTCTATACAGACCGGGGAAACCGGTTGTCTTTCCAACTCCTGGTGCAAAATTTTAGCCCATTCTGTAAGTGTCCGTAATGCAGATCCCAGCATGGTAAACATGGACCGGGCAATCGCCTCGGACCTCCTATCGGCAGGGTCCTAAATGCAGGGGTCCCCTCAACCGGAATAGTGGTTACTTTGTCTAACCGGGATACTGGGGGGTCCACAACTGGGGGAGATGCCCATTTTTTCAGAAGGCTCTCCTCAAAAGGGTAACGGACCGCCATGTGTTTTGGGACCAAAAAGGTCCTCTGCGGTCATTCCCATTCCTTGTCTATAAACGTATCAAAATAAGTTACATAAAAAAACACCTTAGTAGTGCGGGTCAGCTTGTGGGACCCAAAAGGGACCGACACCTCAGTAGATGTCCCAGCTGCATCATCCAGTTTAAGGGGTTTCCCTCACTGAGGTGATAAGTGCCCTTGTCCTGCGCTGACCTAGACACAGTCTTCCTCACTGTCCGAAATGGTCCTGGTCTGCATTCTCTGACCCTTCAGAACAGGGGTCCTGTTTAACAGTCAGACCTGAGTCTGAGTCGGAGCTTTCCCCAGAAGAAGGTGGGGGGAGGGCGTTTTTTACCCCCCTTGCGCCCGCACACCTCCTCCACCCTGGTAAAAAATGATTCCAGGACCGCCGACAAAGTGTCCACAAGTACCACAAGTGCAGGGGCACCAGTTGCTACCACTGCAATGTCTGGGGAAGAAATGCCAGCTTCTGACGCCATGCTGACCCACACACTTGACAGCCACTCAGGGAACAAGTCAAGGTATAAAAAAAAGGCCCACCCTCCTAGCTGTCCAGACCGAGGGGTATTCCCAGAGGACTCACCGCCCTGACCCAGGCACTGCTTCAGCGCTGCCATACGCTCTAAACTCCTGCACAGTGTGTGCCTGAGGTGTCTCTGAGGTGATCTGCCATTCAGAATGACAAACCAGCGCTAGAGGTCCAGCCAATGTAAAAATCCCCACAAAGATGGCTGCCGGTTACCTCAGGAAAAAAGAGCGCAAGCTACAAGAAAGTGACTGACCGCTGTATTAGCGATAGAAACAGCACGGCTACAAGAAAATGGCCTCCAGCTGTATTAGCATTAGAAACAGTGCGGCTTTCTGAGGTAGAAATCTAAATATAAGGCCGCGAAAACACTGGGACTCCGAGCGGAGGCCCCCCACCAGGCAAACCACCCACACAGATCGAGCAGCCCCCAGCCAGGACCCAGAGCCCCCTTAGGGACCCCCGGTGAGGTACACAGCAGGCCCAGCAAAGCATGGGGAGGAGGGATAGACAGGGAGAGAGGAAAGGGAGGACTAGATACCCCCTAATCGACCACCCCAGGAATGCCCAGCTGTTCCATCCTGCCAAGACAGGAGGAACCTTACTTAACCGTCCCTACGAGGACTGCTGATTCCTGACAGACCCATCACCGAGCAGTACGGAGTGGCTGTCAGCCACGGCCCACTGTGACTGGAGAGCAGTAGCCCTGTCATATGTGGGCCCCGGAGCATATAGCTCACCTGCCGCCCCTGGAGCTGGAAGGAGAGATGAAAAGGGGCGTGGTGAGTACAGTAGTCATGTGACCGGCCACCCTCGTGTGCACAGCGTCCACCACTACCAGGTAGACAGCTACTTCCCAGCCACTAGCAGAGCCCGTAAGTGACGACGGAGAGCACCAATCAGGTGCGATATCAACAAATACATACAGAACACAGGCCACGCCTGCTGGTGAGAGGCGGGGCTGCGAGCTGATAGACCAAGAATTGAAGGGGAGGAGTTTGCTACGGAGCGCGCGGCGAGAGGCCGTTACCTTTCTACGTCACTCTGAGGGAGGAGCAGAGAGCGACTAGCCAGCTAGAGGAGCCGCACAGTTCGCCTGCTCTCCGTCACGCCCACCTTGATCTCTTACTGAAGCAAGACATTTAGGCAGGTAAGAGGGCGGCGATTGTAACTAGGGAATGTTTAGAGAGACAGGGGGCGGGGATTTTTACTAAAGGATGGGAGGAAACCATGGGCGGATCTAGGACGGCTGTGCCCCCCATCCCAGATTTCAATTGTGCCTCCCACTCACAACCCTTCTCTCTCCACTCCTGACGCTGCGGAGGCGGTGTTGGTAAAAAAGGTGCCAATGGACATGTTAGACGAGGGGTGGATTAGTGACAGACACACCCCCAAGCTGTTGTCATGGTTACGCGCCGTATTTAACATTTCCCCCCCCTTCGCGCTCTACTGACCTTTAGTCTCCGCCCCCCCCCCCCATGTAGTACATTGAATGGACGGGGTGGGCTCAAGGAGCAGCCCAGCTGTCCAATTTCTGACAGACTGCAAAAGCCGGCTGTACCGGCCAATCACAGGCCACTCAGCGCCGCGCGGCACCTCAGTCACCGCGTGCCGGTTACCTAGCAACCCAATGTCAACACTGTAGAGCGGCGAGCAGTGTCACCCGTTCATTCTGCGTGAACCCGCCTCCGACCTCGATGGCGATTGGAGGGGAGAGCCGAGAGAGGACGGATGTGTTGTGTGTGGGCGGAGTCTGCCCGGTGTTGTTTGTGATGGAGGAGGACAATTCCCGGTAATGATTGTGTGATATTCCGATGGGGAAACCCGATTCAAGGGGGCACTCCGATGAGAGCACCCGATTCAAGGGGGGACTCTGATGGGAGCACCTGATTTAAGGGGGGACTCTGATGAGAGCACCTGATTTAAGGGGGGACTCTTAAAAAAACCTGATTTAAGGTAGACTCTGATGGGGACACCTTATTTAAGGGGGGCTCTAAAAAGACCTGATTTAAGGGGGGACTCTGATGGGGACACCATATTTAAGGGGGGCTCTAAAAAGACCTGATTTAAGGTAGACTCTGATGGGGACACCTTATTTCAGGGGGGCTCTAAAAGACCCGATTAAAGGGGGCATTCCGATGAGAGCACCTGATTTAAGGGGGGACTCTGATGGGAGCACCTGACTTAAGGGGGCGCTCTAAAAAGACCTGATTTAAGGTAGACTCTGATGGAGACACCTTATTTAAGGGGGGCTCTAAAAAGACCTGATTTAAAGGGGGACTCTGATGGGGACACCTTTTTTTAAGGGGCACTCTGATGGGGGGGGCTGATTTAAGGGGGAGACTCTGATGGAGACACCTTATTTAAGGGGAGCTCTAATAAGAAGACCTGATTTAAGGGGGCACTCTGCTGGGAGCACCTTATTTCAGGGGGCTCTCTAATGGGGGCACCTGATTTAAGGGGGGCACTCTAATAAGAACACATTCCAGTGACCCAAATAGAACCTTCCTTCATCAGTGGCTGGAGGAGAAGGTGGGATGTTCCCTCAGAAGAGTCGGATGAATCTGCTCAGCTCAAGCAGGGAAGAAGGTGATCCTCTACAAATGGTAGGACCTTTCCAGATCTACATTTCAGGGGATGTTTGTATTTGTATGGATGTTGTGTTCTTATTCTATATGTATGGACTCTGTACAGTCACTTATGTCTGCCAACAGTAAGACCCCTTTCACATTGAGGAGTTTATCAGGCGGTAAATCGCTAAAAATAGCGCTGCTATACCGCCTGAAAAACTCCTTCACTGCATCCTCAATGTAATAGCCCGAGGGCTTTCACACTGAGGCGATGCGCTGGCAGGAGGGAAAAAAATCTCCTGTCAGCGGCATCTTTGGAGCGGTGAGAGGCGCGGCGTGTATACCGCTCCTTCCCATTGAAAACAACTATAGAGGAGCATTGCGGGCGGTATTAAAACTTTTCATGGCCGCTAGCGGGGGTTAATACCGCAACTTGCGGCAAATCCGACCGTATAGTGCCGCTATTTTTAGCGGCGCTATACCGTCAGCAGGGCTCCTGCTGCAATGTGAAAGGGGCTTTACACTAGCTTTCACGTTATGCTTGATTACGCGCCCTGCCGGTAATTGAGGCCGCGGCGTTGCAGCCCTCTACAGCCCTAAGCTTCCCCAGGCGCTAGGTCACAATTTCTTGTTGCAATTGTGACCAGGCTCCCGGATTTTGTTGAGGCCTGAAGTATATTAGCAGACACCCTAGGGAATAAAATGGCGGTCATTGCAACTTTTTATGTCGCACAGTAATTCTTCAAACGCAATGTTTTTGGAAAAACATTTTCATGAATAAAAGTAAAAATAGTAAAACAGTAAAAATGTGTTTGTATAATGTGACAGATGATGTTACGCCGAGAAAATAGATACCTCACATGTCCTGCCTTATAATTTCTCGCACTCATGGAATGGCGCCAAAGTTTGGTACTTAAAAATTTCCATAGGCAATGCTTTTTTTTTTTACAGGTTACATGTTTAGAGTTACAGAGGAGGTCTTGGGCTAGAATTATTGCTCTTGCTCTAACGCTCGCGGTGATGCCTCACATGTGTGGTTTAAGCTTTGTTTACATATGCGAGCGCGACTTGCGTATGCACTCTTTTCTGCGTGCAAGGTCGCAGGGCCGCTTTCATTTTTCTATTGTTTGTTTTATTTTTAAGCCTCGTACACACGATAGGTTAGCCAGAGGACAACGGTCTGATGGACCGTTTTCATCAGTCAAAACCGATCGTGTGTGGGCGCCATAGGTTATTTAGCCTTAGGGTCCTTTCACACGGAGCGGACCGTTTTTGATCCGCCCCGTGTGTGTCCGTCGGCTCAGCGGGGATCATCCGTAAATCCCTGCTGAGCTGTCGGCGGACAGGGCGGTCCCCGCACACTGTGCAGAGACCGCCCTGTCTTTCCTCCGCTCTCCCCTATGGGGAATCGGATGAATACGGACCGTCTGTCTGTATTCCGTCTGTCCGTATTCATCCGATCCGCCAGATGGAAGAAAAATAGGTTTTTCTTCCGTCCGAAAAAACTGATTTTTGCGGACGCGGATCTTTGCAGACGTTAGCGGATGCATTATCCTCTAACGTATGTGATCCCATAGGGATGCATTACAGGTCCATAAACGGACTTGTAAAAAACGGACCGTTTGTCCGCCTGTGTGAAAGGGCCCTTAGGTTAAAAAAGAATCCAACTTGCTTTAAAATTAACCTACGACATCAGCACTCAGCAGTAAGGCATGGAGAAGATACAAAGCAAGTAGGATATGGTGTTATGGAAGTGTCTAAACAGGCAACATCATTCACTCATACATCCACTCACATGGAGGTGATGGATGGTGGGCCTATCTCCCACGAACACCGAGTTCGTCCTAAGTCCTGGATGCACACCTGGCTCCTCCTCTTCTTCTGTGTCTGAGCTGGGTGGACACTTGGAGCAGATAGAGGGGACCCTCACACGGCACCATTTCCTCCATCTTTTGGAAACTGTCTTCTGGGACATCTTTGGAACCTGTCTTCTGGGTCATTTGGGAAACACTTTCAGAGACTTTTTTGCATTTCTTCACTGATTTATATATTATTATTTGTATTGTTCACTGTGTTACACATTCAGGGGCGCCCTTAGCGATAGTTCTCCCTGATTTCACATTACTTGGACCAGCACATTGTGTACATTTTACTGCTTGTGAATTTGTACTCCTTTTTTGTCACTTGCCATTGTTTAGTATTCAATATTATCTTTTGTGCTACATTTTGACGGTTTACGTATTGACACTAAACTTATGTACGCTATCACTCTGTTCTAAAAACACCACCCCCCCTCCCCCACGTTCACCAGCCCAGGGATTTATTCCCGTACCACCCTTGGATTTCACCCACTTTTCACAGCGCAGACACCACCCCCCTTGTTTTTTCCATTTGCTACTTCTCTCTGCCCAGGACAGAGTGTCAGGTGTTTGCAGCAGTGACCCCATCCCACTCCACCACCCCCCTCGGTAGCGCAGGAGCCTCTATCTACAATACTGTGGTTACCTAAGACAACTGTCCTTCAGACTGATGGATGGACTGATCATGTGTACAAGGCCTAAGGCGGCGTACAGTCGTACACACGATCAAATCTGTCTGCTGAAACCCGTCTGATGGGCTGTTTCAGCAGACAGATTCGATCGTGTGTACGGGCAAACAGACGCATTTGGCCACCCGACAGATTTCAAAGCATGCTTTGAAATCTGACGGCTGCAAACCCGTCCGCCCGACATGTCTGCTGGTTAGTACGCTAACCAGCAGACCTATCTTCTCGCACATGCGTCGAATGGGCGATTCGATTGCGCGGAAGTGTTTTACTTCCGGGTGCGGTGATGTGGTCAGCACGCTGTCTGCCGGCGGACAGATTTGTTCAAATCTGTCTGTCTGACCGATTTAAACAAATCTATTTGCTCGTGTGTACAAGGCCTTACACTTTCCCTTTAAAAAAATAAATAAAAATGTGATCACTTTTATTCCTATCCCTTGTAATAGGAATAGTACGTGATCGGTCCTCTTTGTGGAGAGATGTGGGGTCTATAAGACCTGGAAAACATCAAAAAAATAAAATAATGATCTGATGTTTTCTAGCTGAGATCTCGGCTTTGTTTACTTCCGGTGGCCCGGATATGACGTCCTAATTCTCCCTCCGAGAGTCATAGAGATTTCTGGGGACCATCTGTCCCTCGGTTTTCTCTGACTTCCTTCCGGGGGGGCGCTGGCGGATTCTTTCTCCGGGACACGATCGCACGGGATTTCGCCTCCCATCGCCGGTAGGAACGATCAAGTGGCTGAACTGCCGATATGATCATTCTTATGGTGTAGGGCAGTGATGACGAACCTTGACACCCCAGATGTTTTGGAACTACATTTCCTATAAAGCTCAACGTTACTGCAGAGTGCATGAGCATCATGGGAAATGTAGTTCCAAAACATCTGGGTTGCCAAGGTTCACCATCACGGGTGTAGGGAATGTCTGGATAATACCTGTAGCGGCAGCCATCATTCAGATATCACCACTGAAAGCCCACAACGTCTGATGGTCTGCAGTATGGAATGGAAGTAGTTAAAGCGGATCTCCACCCTAAAGTGAAGATCCGCTGATCGGAACCCTCCCCCCTCCGGTGTCACATTTGACACCTTTCAGGGGGGAGGGGGGACAGATACCTGTCTAAAGACAGGTATCTTCACCCACTTCCGGCCCGCAGTCTCGGGCAAAAGACAGGTTTTTCCCGTTGTGTGCTGGGAACTCTCGGCTCCCTGCACACAGCGGGAGCTAATTGGCGGGCGCAGCGCGGCTCGCGCATGCGCCGTAGGGAACCGGGCAGTGAAGCCGCAGCGCTTCACTTCCTGGTTCCCTCACCGTGGATGGAGGGGGGAGCAGCAGAGAGTCGAGCGAACGCTCGTCCTCTGCTGCGGACGCCGCTGGACTCCAGGACAGGTAAGTGTCCTATTATTAAAAGTCAGCAGCTGCAGTATTTGTAGCTGCTGGCTTTTAAAAAAAAAATTTAATGGGCCATCCGCTTTAAATTTTGGTGTAAAAAACAAATTACATTAGCATTTGCTCTAGCGCCATTTTTTTAGGCCGGCCAATGGTATTAGTAGCAGTGCTGGTCACACCCAAAGGAAGAAGGCAGCTAGAGGTGCAAGGAACTGTGGGACTTGTGGTCCCAGCATAGGTGCAAACTGTGAAGATGTCATCGAGCTGCTCCCCAGTCATACAGTAGGGAAAATTATCAAAACGGTCAGGTGACTGAACGTCTAAAATAAAAAGGTGTTTTTTTTTTTTTTTTTAAAGTTAATATTTAATGTACATTGACTTGAGAAGGGGGTGGGGACCCCGGCCTTAATTTCTGTTTGATGACTTGGCTTTTGCTTTAATGACCCTCTTCCTTCTCCCCAGCTATATGTACTCGCCTTCCTTTCTCTAACACAATACTGTTGTCTTATTTTGTATTTAAAAAAAGTGTATTTTTTCCCAAAAAATTGCGCTTGTGAGACTGCTTTTTTGTGAGACTTCTTTTTTCCATTAGTACAGCCCCCTTCCCCAGAACAAAGCACCCCCTCCATTAGTACAGACCCCTCCCCCAGAACAAAGCTCCCCCTCCATTAGTACAGACTCCTCCCCCCAGGACAAAGCACCCCCTCCATTAGTACAGACCCCTCCCTTCAGGACAAAGCACCCCCTCTATTAGTACAGACCCCTCCCCCAGAACAAAGCACCCCCTCCATTAGTACAGACCCCTCCCCCCAGGACAAAGCACCCCCTCTATTATTACAGACCCCTCCCTCAGAACAAAGCACCCTTCATTAGTACAGCCCCCTCCCCCCATGACAAAGCACCCCCTCTATTAGTACAGACCCCTCCCTCAGAACAAAGCACCCCCTCCATTAGTACAGACCCTCCCCCCAGAACAAAGCACCCCCTCCATTAGTACAGACCCCTCCCTTCAGGACAAAGCACCCCCTCTATTAGTACAGACCCCTCCCCCAGAACAAAGCACCCCCTCCATTAGTACAGACCCCTCCCCCCAGGACAAAGCACCCCCTCTATTATTACAGACCCCTCCCTCAGAACAAAGCACCCTTCATTAGTACAGCCCCCTCCCCCCAGGACAAAGCACCCCCTCTATTAGTACAGACCCCTCCCTCAGAACAAAGCACCCCCTCCATTAGTACAGACCCCTCCCCCAGAACAAAGCACCCCCTTCATTAGTACAGACCCCTCTCCCCAGGACAAAGCACCCCCTCTATTATTACAGACCCCTCCCTCAGAACAAAGCACCCCTTCATTAGTACAGACCCCTCCCTCCTGGACAAAGTGCCCTCCTCCATTAGTACAGCCCCCTCCCCCAGAACAAAGCACCCCCTCTATTAGTACAGACCCCTCCCTCAGAACAAAGCACCCCTTCATTAGTACAGACCTCTTCCCCCAGGGCAAAGCAACCCACCCCATTAGTTCACACACCCCAATTCCAGGGGGCTGGACAGAGAGGCAGCCAATCAGGTTTAAGCGTGCAGCAGTAGTGTAATTTCAATGCAGCATGGTTGGAAGGGGGCGGAGCCAAGTCGGCACTGACAAAGAGGCAGTCAATTGGGTTAGAGTGCGGGGCGGGAATGTCATTTGAATACTGCGTAGCTGAGCGGGAGGCTCGGTGTGCGATTTGGCTGTTCTCTGTCACGCCCACCTTCATGTCTTCCTCCAGTCACAGGTATGACCGATAAGTAGGGGCGGAGATATTAGATATATGAATGGGACTTCTTATGGATTTCTTTCAACAATGGCCTTCTTCTTGCCACTCTTCCATAAAGGTCAGACTTGTGGAGTGCATGGGTAATAGTTGTCCTGTGGACAGATTCACCCACCTGAGCTGTTGATCTCTGCAGCTCCTTCAGAGTTACCATGGGCCTCTTGGCTGCTTCTCTGATTAATGCTCTCCCTGTCTGGCCTGTCAGTTTAGGTGGACGGCCATATCTTGGCAGGTTTGCAATTGTGCCATACTCTTTCCATTTTTGGATGATGGATTGGACAGAGCTCCGTGAGATGTTCAAAGCTTGGGATATTTTTTTTATAACCTAACCTTGCTTTAAACTTCTTCACAACTTTATCCCTGACCTGCCTGGTGTGTTCCTTGGCCTTCATTATGCTGTTTGTTCTCTAAGGTTCTATAACAAACCTCTGAGGGCTTCACAGAACAGCTGTATTTATAGTGAGATTGAATTACACACAAGTGGACTCTATTTACAAATTAGGGGACTTCTGAAGGCAATTGGTTCCACTAGATTTCAGTTGGGGGTATCAGAGTAAAGGGGGCTGACTACAGATATAAACACCCATCAATTTGTTGTGAGATGTTAATTCACTTCCTGTGCTTAAGACACAACAGGAAGTGAAAGAAACCCCCTAAAACTGAGAAAAATCCCCCACTTAAATAGTTGTCAAAGAAGTAGGGTATCAACAGGTATGGGTAAATCTTCCAATAGGGACACCTAAAGACTCTGATGCCGCATACACACGACCGTTTTTCATGACGAGAAAAATGTAATTTCTCTTATCGTCCATGGACGGACACAGCTCCTTAAATCTTGACAAGTGGGTTATGTTCCCTGTTTACAGGAGAGGACTAGGCAGAAACATGTTGGATAATTAAATACATGTTACATTAACAGAGTTGAACAGCCCCGCCCAGAGGGCGGTCCCTCCAGACATAACCCTCCTCACTGCAGCATGCAGCCCCAGTTTCGTTCTGCCTAGCAAGGAGAAGGACGTATGGCTCCCTTTGGGCCCAGTGCCCTGAGGAGAAATTTTATTTTATTTTACTTTTTCTTGAAGAATCTTCTTTCTACTGTCGGCTGAGAGACAGGCTGGATAATATAGATCCTTGTAGTCTACTCAGTCCGACCAGCAAGCGTGGGCACACCTTTGCAAAGAGGCTGGGTCTGCCACGCCATACCCCATGACTCCTGGGGTGGCCGGTGAGCTTTTTGACACTGCTTGGGGACATCCCACTTGTCAAGATTTAAGGAGCTGTGTCCGTCCATGGACTCACCGTAAAATCCTTTTCTCTAAGTCCATGGACAGAGAAAACGAGAAATGGGCGGAAAAAAATGAGAACCTGCTCTATTTTTTCTCGTCGTTTTTAACGTCGTTCTTTTTAACGTTGTGAAAACTGGTCGTGTGTCGGCTTTTACAAAGGGGGGGGAAATGTGCATGCTCAGAATCACGGGCACTTGCCAAACTTTATTAACACGAGGATCAGCAAATGCAGCCAAAAGAGTGGCGCTATTCGAATGGAACTTCCCCTTTATAGTGCCTTTATACGTGTTGTACGTCACCGCGCTTTGCTCGAGCATTTTTTTTTTTTCACGAACGTGTGTATGCAAAGCACGTTGAGAAAAACGTTGTTTTTTTTGCATGACATGAATATAATAGATTTTTTTTGGTTGGGGTTTCCAGCCAATTAATCTAGTTTATATCATCTTTAAGTGTTTATTTTCTGTGTATGCAGTGTTTTGCAAGTGTTGTCTGTTAGGCGCTGGGAGGTGTACTATAGGCCTTGATACACCTTTTTTTCCATGACATGAATATTGCCCATAACTTTTCTGGTCTTCCCGGCAGAGACATAGAGAGCTCTTTTCTACATTGGAGCTGCACCACCTCTGCATGCTGGCAAAAAGGTCCCAACACTACACTGCAACCCCAAAAATACTTTCTAAAAACACAAGTTTATTGCATAAAAAGTTGAATGAAATACCAAAAAGCCACAAAGTACAAAGTTACAACATTTATAACATCCAAAGTACAACCCTAACCCATAAAAACATTTAAGATACCCACAAAACAATAAAGTTACCTTCTAAATAACCAACATTTCTGAATACACCTTTACATTTATGGCATAGTAATCGGCGTATACTGTGTGTGTGTGTATATATATATATATATATATATATATATATGTATATATAATAAAAATAAATAAATTATAGGCAAAAGGTAGGTAACACTCAGTAATTCAAACCGCATGGCCACCATATCAGCTCCATCTAGTGGTTATAATGTGGTATTTTTTTTCCATTAGCCTGAGAATATTAGATTTTGCTCCATTCGCACAGAATGGATTTACAAGTTGTGATAGATGAATAGCCATGTCATTTCTTTCTATAAAGAGTCTGTATAAATGGGACTGAATGCTTTAAGATCCTTACCTACATGCCTCATGTATGCTTGTTCTCTATTACAAGTCTTGGGGACATGTACATGGTAAAAATCCAAAAATTATATTTGACCTCTGACCTTTCTGCTTAATCCATTTACAGGGCACCTCAAGAATATCATTCCGCTGCCCATGAACTTGCCCCGCCTCCAGAATCCTGTGGTTCGCATTATGCAGGTAAAGAATTTAGGTCTCCCTTATCAAAGTGTCTGAGATGAGAATTGTTCCAACTCCATTTCCCCTCACTTCCTGTCCTGCTAACAATGGTTACATCAGGCAAAAGAAGTGAGGGAAAATCAGCAACAGGGACATAGAGAGCCATAAAAATCTGGCTACAGCCTTACCCTACACCAAGGGCTCCTTTACATGTGCTGCAGTGTTTGCCCTCTCTCTGAAAAGCAACCTTCTGATCGCCTTTCAGAGGCATTTTACAGGCGGCTCAGAGGAAACATGTTGCACTTTTTTTGTTTTTAAATTTCACACCAACTTCACTTTTGCACTGGACTTGATATTTTTTGCACTTATATAATGCTAGTCAGGATTGTAAGAAATTGTCATTTCGTCAAATTTTTTTGTGTGTGTAGTTTAGAGACATAGGGATGTTCCCGTTCGAATGGTCAGGTTTTTGTTGGCGTACTAAGGCATTCGTTCTTATATTATAACGAATTATAAAATGGATCTGTGTAGGGCAAGTAGTGGAATACCCCACACACACTTTTTTTGTTTGTTTTTTACTTATAATTCTTTGCTAGCGAGAGGTATTTATATACTGTATTTGCTGGTGTATAAGACTACCTTTTACACTTAAATGTTTTTCTAAGTTCACCTTACAGATTTTATGTAAAGATGAACTTACCCTTTAATCACTTCTTTTTATGGCTTGTCACCCACACGTGTGAAAGAAGCTTTTATTGCAGACTGTGTTGCAGTTGGAGAGTTTTTCCTAACACTGCTGGTGCTCAAAATTTTTGGGGGGGCGCAAACAAACAAAAATAAAAAAATTAAATTGCAGCCTCATTGTGCCCATCAATTGTCGCCACTGTGCCCATCAATTGTCGCCACTGTTCCATCAATTGTTGCTACTGTGCCATGCCATCAAACGCAGCCACTGTGCCATCAATTGTCGCCACTGTGCCCATCGATTGTCGCCACTGTGCCCATCAATTGTCGCCACTATGCCCTGTAAAATGCTGCCAGATTTATTACCGACAATACTTGAATACTTAAACAATGTGCAGCGGAATGTTAAATGGGTAAAGCTTGACCTCGGCTTCCTCTCTTCCTCCAGGGGTACATAGTGATCATGATGGACCTGGAGACAACTCTGTCCTCTCTGGACTTCAGCAAGCTCTTCGAAGGACAACGCTTCAAGCTTTTCGGATGAGAAGAATTACAAACAAGTGTTGCTGAATGAAATTCTACCTGTACACTGTAAACCTGCTGTTTTTAGAGTGATATTGAACGCTAATAGTTTTATTTTTTAACACTGTGTGTAGCTCCCTCAACTTTAAAGATTGCCTACCCCAGCATTCCATCCCGGTTTCCCTGACTTCTGCTCCCGTTCCCAGTTTCAAGGTAGCTTCCTTGGCTTGCAGGCTCCTTTGGAGCAGAGGTTCCCAACCTCAGTCTTCAAGTACCCCCAACGGGCCATGTTTTGGGAACTTCCCTTAGATGAAATAGCTCTTATCAATACCATGTCATTGATATTGATTTAAAGCAGCTGTTCAAAGTAAAGGAAAACCTAAAAACATGGCCCGTTTGGGGGTATTAAAGGACTGCGGTTGAGAGCCCCCGCTCTGGAGCAACCCTTTTAAATGTGCTGCTGGGGAGGCCTACATGCCAGTGTGAGGTTGCTGCCTCTGTTGGGAGTAAATGCGACACCAAATTTTGTGAAGGATTGGGGCATGCTTGTACACAGGCACTAAGGCATGATGGGACTTGTAGTCTAGGGATGATGGGACATGTAGTCTTGAGCAGGGCTGCTGTTGGAAGTCATGGGGCCCCGTACAGCCTAGGTGACAGTCACCAAGCCTAACAAGCGGCTTCAGCCGCATTAACAAACCACTCATTCATGCAACCAAAATATCTGTGAGAATGAGCCCATTGATTTATTTAACAGCCCTGTGGGGGTTGGTGAAATATCAGGGGTCTAAACACTGAATAAACAGGAAGCTCTCTATGCAGAGTCTCCCTGTTCATTTATAAACTGAAGCAATTGTCAACCTTTTTGTAAACGGGTACATGAATCATGGGCATGCATCACATGTGGAAGCAACTTGAGACCAAAGTGTCTATATGGACACCCTCTACTCAGGGCAGCAGAGCTCCCTCTAGCCACTGCAGAAAAGTTTTGTGTCTGGGTGAGTGGAGCCTGATGGAGCCACTGAGATACTAGTTTCACATCAGGTTCACTCCTCTTGTGATTGACAGCAGGCAGTGGCTGGATCCATAGCCAATCGACAGCCTGCTATTGGCTACAGAACGCGCCTGCTGTCAATCTCAAGCAGAGAGTGGACCTGATAGGGAACTAGAGTCTCAGCTTCCCCATCAGGCTGCACTCAGTCTCAGCATCTATGGTTGCTAGGAGGCTGTCAGCTGTAAAGCAGACACCTTCTTTACCAACCAGTGACAGGTGGGGAGGGGAGGAGAACGCAGCAAACAAGCTTCCTGCTACATAGTGTACAGAGACACGCACTTTGCCCGTCTCTGTACAATTACTTACATTTGGTCTTAAAGCGGAGCTCCACCCTAAAGTGGAACTCCCGCTGATCGGAACCCTCCCCCCCTCCGGTGTCACATTTGACACCCTTTCAGGGGGGAGGGGGGTGCACATACCTGTCTAAAGACAGGTATTTGCACACACTTCCGGCCACACAGTCTCGGGCAGACTGCGGGTATTACGTCACCTCCTGTCCACCCCCCATTGTGTGCTGGCAACACTCGGCTCGCAGTACACAGCGGGAGCCGATCGGCAGGCGTAGCGTGACTCGCGCATGCTCCGTAGGGAACCGAGCAGTGAAGCCGGAGCGCTTCACTTCCTGGTTCCCTCCCTGGGGATGGCGGGGGGAGCAGCAAAGTGACGAGCGATCGCTCGTTCTCTGCTGCGGACAGAGGCTTCCTTCCTGGCCAGTCAGTCTTCGTCCATGCCCCCCCCAAAATCCATACCAGGTCCTGATCAAAAAAAGAGGTCTAGTGTGGATTTTGGGGACCAAATTTTTTCTTTTGTTTTTTAAATTTTAGACTAAGATATCTCAAGATTTTGCATACTTTCGTGATTGAAAAAAAGATTAAGAATTCCTGATTTAGGCCCCCGTTCACACCTCTAAAAGCTCTAAAACTCTTAACATGCCAAATCCCATTTATTTCAATGGCCCCTGTTCACATTTGAGTGTTCTGTTGCCTAAAGCAAACTGTCTGTCGCTCAAAAAAGTACTGTATTTATTGGGCAGATTGGAGGAAGATTGGGCCCCATAGACTTCAATGGGAACGGCTGAAAACAAAGTGCAACTTGAGCTTTGTATGAGCGTTTTGTTGCCTGTTTTCTGCTCAAAGAACAGCTCCCCACCCCTAATGTCCTTCACCCCTCCTCATCCTAGTGCTTTCTATTGGCTAAACAAAAACCCCTGAAGATAAAACGCTTATAATAGTTCTGTACTTTCCATTATGGATGTTGCATCTGAACTTCCTCTAAATGGTCTGTTATATTCCTCATGCCTTTTTTTTTCTCTAAAAAAACAAATTTAACAAGAAAAACCCCTGTAACACATGCAACAAAATGCTCAAAAAGTCTTCAATAAAAAAAGCCTTAAAGTCGCTCTGCTCAGGTGTGAATGCAGCCTTATACATTTTAAAGGGGAAGTCCACCCTAACACTGAAATCGCTACATCTACAGACATCCACAATATAAGCCTAACCTATCTAGCCCTGTAAAGAAGAAATCACTATACATACCTTGCTTGAAGCCTATCTGATCTCCAGTGGCAGAAGCGATGCAGAGGACACAGCCGACAATGGCTGGGAATGGGAAGTGACGTCACCCATAGAGTTACTATGGGGCCTCCGTTGTCGGCTGTGTCCTCTCTACCCACCTACACAGCGACGTGGCCGCTGATAGCTCAGTGTGGGATCGGTTTGGATCGGCATAAAAAAATATATGTACACCGATTCCTTCCTTACAGGGCTAGATAGGTTAGTGTTAGATCGTGGATGTCTGTAGATGTAGAGATTTTAGTGTAATGCCGCGTGCACACGATCGGAATTTCCATCGGAAAAACCTTGGATGGTTTTTCCGACGGAATTCCGCTCAAGCTTGAAATGACAGCAGAAGAAAAGAAAGATCCAACGATAGGTGCCACTATACGTATAATTAAATAAACGACAATATCCAAGCCCTCCAACTCCGATCCTGGGTACTAAGGCCTTCCAAAAAAAAAGCTTGGCTTGCATACACACGGTCACACAAAAGTTCTCTGAACTTTCGACCGTCAAGAACGCGGTGGCGTAAAACACTACGACGAGCCGAGAAAATTAAGTTCAATGCTTCCGAGCATGCGTAGGAATTTTGCACATGGGAATTGCTACAGACGATCGGAAATTCCCATTGGAATTTTTTGGTCGGAAAATTTGAGAACCAGCTCTCAAATTTTTCTTCTCAGAAATTCCGACAGGAAAATTCCGATGGAGCCTACACACGGTCAGAACTTTTGGGTGGACTTCTCATTTAACGAAAAAGCTCCTCATAGTAAAAAAAAATGGGAAAAGCTTAAAGGGGTGTTCCAGCCCAAAAATGTGTTTATTAAAAGTCAGCAGCTACAAAAAGTGTAGCTGCTGGCTTTTAATAAACACTCACTTACCTGCTCCTGCGTTCCAGCGACGCGCCGACCGGGGCTCCGCTCCTCTCCCCCCCTCCCCGGCCGGCGTCTCCATCCTGACTGTGGGCACCCAGCCGTGACAGCCTTCGGCTTCACGGCCGGGCACCCACTGCGCATGCGCGAGCCGCACTGATTGGAGAGGCGATCGCATGGGACCTGTCAGTGTCCCATGTGATCGCCTACAGGGAGGGGCTGGTGTAGGCGATTAAGGCTTAATCGCCTAACCAGCCCCTCGGCGGAAGCAGGAAGTGGGACAGGAAGTCCCACTCCTACTCAAGCCCCCACCCCCCCCAAAAAAATTACATGCCAAATGTGGCATGTAAGGGGGTAAGGAGTGGGATAAGAGGAAGTTCCAAATTTGGGTGGAACTCCTCTTTAACTACCTGGACGTTGTATAAAACAAAAGCATTATAAATCATATAAAATTCACAAAGCAAAAAACACCAGGGTAAGGATCCTTGTTCTAAACAAAAGAGTGGGTTATTTTCACCTGAGTCCAATGGGATTTGAAATGGACGGTCACATGGGTGTAAACAAAGATCCCTATTATTGTGTTAAAGTAATAAATAAAGTCTTGTTTTTTTTTTAAATAACAAACATGTCATACTTACCTGCTCTGTGTAATGGTTTTGCACAGAGCAATCCAGATCTTTCTCTTCTTGGGTCCGCCGCCAATGCTCCTGACCCCTCCAGCAAGCAGCTTGCTATGGGAGCACCCGAGCTGAGCAGCTGCTATGGCCCTAGTGGACATAAGGTGACCCTAGACATAGGAATATCTCAGTCTGTCACGGTTCATTCCGTTACATATACATTTATGTTGGTATACTCTGTTATTCATGTCCACATAATGTCTGCCATTATTTATGCTGTATATATTGTACCAATCATGTCTGTTTAAACATTTATTAAATACTTTATTATTATTATTATGTCTAAAACATTCATTCGTTATGATTATATTATGCTAATTATTGATATAGTACATTGTGTCTTATTATATTATGAATTATTACATGTCATGATGACAAATTCAATCACGGTTATATGTTCTTCAGTCATCATTATTTACATCGGCATGCATCATGTAAAGTCCCATCTCTTCGCCTTCCTTTTCTACCAGCATTGAACTAATAATTTCCTGGCCTGGTCCCAGTTTATTGCTGGTACATTTGACAAAGCCGGGGTATTCACAGTTCTCACATGTGCTGTCCACCATAATTCACTAACATGCTCTTGTAGCCATCTTATCATTGATTTAAAGTGATTGTAAAGCTTCATTTTTTTTTAAATAACAAACATGTTATACTTTCCTCCTCTGTGTAGTTGGTTTTGCACAGAGCAGCCCTGATCCTCCTCTTCTCAGGTCCCTCTTAGCTGCTCCTGGCCCCTCCCTCCTATTGAGTACCCCCTCAGCCAGCAGCTTCCTATGGGGGAGCACCTAAGCCGAGTCACAGCTTCTTTTATCTATTCAGACACGGAGCCCCGATTGGCTGACTGACTTTGATTAATAGCAGCAGGAGGCTATGACGCCACTGCTGTGTCTCCGCCAATCAGAGGAGAGTCCCGGATGGCTCAGACACTTGTGGACATCGCTGGAGAGAGATGGGGGGTCAGGAATGTAATTTGGGGGGCTGCTACACACAAAAGGTGTTTTATCTGAATGCACAGAATTACAACTCCTTTAAGCCCAACTCTGGGATTCCCCACCACATTTTCCTGGAGACCCACAGCTGTAATTATTTTTTTTTTAATGGACTTACCTTTTCCATATGTCTTTAGGTTAGGTCACATGACAAGCCGGGTTTTCTTCCTTACTTCCTTCTCTAGCGGTGGGCAGTCCTCAATAATGGAAAGAACAGTGCCGCTTTCTGCATCATTACACTTAGGCCTGGTTCACACCTATGCATTTTTTTGTGCGTTTTTAGTTTTGCAGAACCACACTACAGTCCATTTAACATGGCTACCAATGGGTCGCGTTCACATCTGTGCATTTTATGGAAGGGACCAGGGACTTTTTTTCTGGTTTTTGGTTCCAAAGACTTCAATGGATCAAAAACGTGTATTGTAATAAAAAGCACAATGCACCCGGAATATGCAAACTGCAACCTGAATTGGTGTGAACCAGGCCTAATGCCGCGTACACACGACCATTTTTCATGACGTGAAAAATTACATTTTTAAATGTCATTAAAAACGATCATTTGTCGGTTCCAGAGCATTTTTCATGACGTGAAAAATGGGCATTAAAAATTTAGAACATGCTCTAAATTTTCACGTCGTAAAAATTGGTCATGTGTAGGCTTTAACGACATGAAAAAAACGTGCATGCTCAGAAGCAAGTTATGAGATGGGGCGCTCGTTCTGGTAAAACTGGCGTTCGTAATGGAGATAGCACATTCTTCACGCTGTAACAGACTGAAAAGCATGAAGACTGAAAAGCGCAAATCGTCTCTCACCAAACTTTTACTAACACAAAATCGTCAAAAGCAGCCCCAAGGGTGGCGCCATCCGAATGGTACTTCCCTTTATAGTGCTGTCGTACGTGTTGTACGTCACCATGCTTTGGTCGAGCATTTTTTTTCTACAATCGTGTGTAGGCAAGGCAGGCTTCACAAGGGTTGAATCAGGATGAAAGAAATTAAAAATGGTCGTGTGTACGTGGCATAAGAGACAATGACCCCCTGTACTCAAAGAATGTCCTCAGTCTTCTGGACTGAAGTATGCTGAGAGTCACCATGGAAGACTGAGGACATCTAGTAGAATAAAAGTATTACTACCAGAGAAAAGGTGAATATTTCAGCCAATGCTGTTCTAGGGGACTTTTCTTTTATATTAGATTGTCATTAATGATGTAAAAAATTTAGGTACAGCCAAAAGATTTCTCCTGATATCACATTTGACTTCAATGACTATTTGCAATAAAAGTAGCCTTAGTATACCTGAAATTATCTTGTGATGTCACTATAGTGCTTTATAAATTGTTTTAAATGTTTTTCCACTAGAATTGGTTCTTATTGGGTAAGGGCTCTTTCACACGGGACAGATCCGTGATGAGTGAAACATCCGCTTGCTCAGTGGGGATCGCTCCGCTGAGCCGGCGGATGACAGGGCGGTCCCAGCCCACTGTGCAGGGACCGCCCAGCCAGATCTCCGCTCTCCCCTTTGGGGAATCGGATGAACACGAACCGCCTGTCTGTGTTCACCCAATCCGATCCACAGACGGATGGAAAAAATAGGGTTTTCCTCCATCTGCAGACACCCGCAATCTCAGGGATCCATGTATGTCCCTTTTTCACCCGTAAACGGATGGATGAAAAAGCGGACATACGGTCCGCCTGTGTGAAAGAGCCCTAACACAAAAAGTAAAAAAATATTTAAACAATTTAACTCCGCTCTATAAACACCAAAACTGCAGATGACAATAATGTGAAGCGGCTGCAAGATTACGTGGACTTCTTCGCCACCTAGTGGACAAATCGGATATTATTTTCATGCTGAGAGCTTGCCATAGAGAAGACTGAACTCAGCTTGCATCTTCCTATCAATGTACCTTTCCCTACAAGCCATATAGGAATTTATTACTCTTCTGTTTTATTCTGCGAACATCCATGATTGAGACTCGCCAATAAAAGTAAGTTCCTCTAATTGTTCCTTACGCTACAACGATTTGTAACCCTTTCACCTGGCATTTCCTATACTGATAATTAATTATTGTCACAAATTTTCAACTAGCCGTACAATAAAGAACTTGTTCACTTTTTACTATGAATTCCCACATAGGGTGACCACATTTCCAAACTGCCATTCAGGGACACCCCCCACATTCCCCCAAAAAAGATGAATTTAAAACTTGCAGATGAAGGTCTGGGGGGGGGGGGGGGATTAGGTTGGGGGATGAAAGAATGTAGTCTTGGGGTTGATGGGAAATGTAATGGGTGTATGGCTGGTGTTGGCACTTAAATCATCCTGACACCATGCTTGATGCCACCAGATACAGTATGTCACTTGCCACCAGATGCAGCTTTGTCACTTGCCACTGTCGCCTGCCACCAGATGCAGTGTGTAACTTACCACCGTTGCCTGCTGCCAGATGCAGTATGTCACTTGCCACAAGATGCAGCTTGTCACCGTCACATGCCACCAGGTGCAGTGTTACTTTCCATCCGCAGTCTGCCCACTGTGCAGTGTCACTTGATTCCACAGCCTGCCACCAGTCTAACACACCAGTGCCCCGAACCTCCCCTGCTGCTGTGGTTCCTCCCAGTGGCAGTGTAGCACGGGGTTGGGGAGTCCCCTGCTTTAAAGCATGCTGGAGCCCGGAGATGATAGAGGAGGCTTGTGCCAGTGGACATCCTTGGTGGAGGCAGGGTTGACCCGAAAATGATAGAGGAGGTAAGTGGAGTTGGACATCCGTGGTGGAGGCAGAGTCGGCCCAGAGAAGATGGCAACTATGTACTCATGGAGCAGCATGTGACGTCAGCTGGATCAGGTGAACAACAGGGAAATAACGTGTTTCAGAGCAAGCTCAAGTCTGGAATAGAGCATGCGCGCTCCTTTGTCAAGTGGACTTAAGAGCTTCTACCTAAAAAAATAATTTGTTCAATAGTCTCTGCCACAGACTTGGTGAAAATAGAATTTGTTCAATAGTCTCTGCCACAGACTTGGTGAAAATAGAATTTGTTCAATAGTCTCTGCCACAGACTTGGTGAAAGTAGAATTTGTTCAATAGTCTCTGCCACAGACTTGGTGA
The DNA here is from genome assembly GCA_029574335.1 of Rana kukunoris. Classification (NCBI taxonomy): domain Eukaryota; kingdom Metazoa; phylum Chordata; class Amphibia; order Anura; family Ranidae; genus Rana; species Rana kukunoris. The sequence continues at coordinate 212,785,640 of CM056051.1, forward strand.
AAGTAGAATTTGTTCAATAGTCTCTGCCACAGACTTGGTGAAAGTAGAATTTGTTCAATAGTCTCTGCCACAGACTTGGTGAAAGTAGAATTTGTTCAATAGTCTCTGCCACAGACCTGTGTAACCGCATACTGGGTTAACTTCTGAAGAAAAGAACACAGTTCTCAGTGCCAGGATCTCCCAGCCGTTCCGGCAGCACTGTAAGGTAAACTTTGATCTGGATACATCCTCCAATTAAGTCCTCAATTGCTCGGTCCCTTCCTGCAGGCAAAGCGACACAGGAGCCCCAGTAGCTCCTGGGCCTACATCTCAGTAATGGAGCCTCAGGCCAACGTGGCCTGAGGCGGGAAGTGCCAGCACATCCCTGAGGCCAGGATCAGGAAAACCGACCCCACAAAATGGTGTTTGCTCCTTAAGTACCCTCTTCCAGAATGCACAGCGGGTTGACCACGCCCCCCTGAGCCACTTCTGAGAAAGGAATACCCAATACATTCAACCTGTTGCATTTCCAACCTTGACCAGTGGCGACAGTGACACCTACTGTCAAGTGGAAAAACGTGCAACCCAGCTGAACTGAAACAGAACCACAATTTGAACACAATCCTTCTGAGCCAAACTATTGATCAGACAACTATAATTTTAACATCTAGCACCTACTCATTAGGAGCAGGGTGCAACATATATATAAAAGGAATATAAATGAAATTGGAGTGAATTAATTAGATAGTGATGGTTATTGATCAATAGGGGTAAACTATCAAGAGAGGGGGTTAACTCAATATTAGTTATTCTTAACCACTTGTCATCCGTCCACCGTCATATGACGGCGGGCGGATAACTTCATTGTCCTGACTGCACGTCATATGACGTGCAGTCATAGAAAGCTGCTAGGGGCGCGCGCGCGCACCCGTCGCATCACTGGGACCCCCGTGCGTGTGCCCCGCGGCCGCGATTGCCGCCGGGCACACGCGATTGCCGTGTAACTGAGCTGGGACGTGCAGCTCTGTGTGTAAACGTCCCTGTCAGGGAGAGAGGAGATCGATTGTGTCCCTTGTACACAGTCACCCCCCTCCCCCCACAGTTAGAACACAAACTAGGAGAAACATTTAACCCCTTCCCCACCCCCTAGTGGTTAACCCCTTCCCTGCCAGTTGCATTTATACAGTTATCAATGCATATTTATAGCATTGTTCACTGTATAAATGTATATGGTCCCAAAAATATGTCAAAAGTGTCCGATGTGTCTGCTATAATGTCCCAGTCCCGAGAAAAAAATCGCAGATTGCCGCCATTCCTAGTAAAAAAATTAATTTAAAAAAATCATAATTATGTCCCCTATTTTGTAGGCAATATAACTTTTGCGCAAACCAGTCACTATGCGGTTATTGCGATTTTATTTTTTACATTATTTTACCAAAAATATGTAGAAGAATACGTATCGGCCTAAACAATGTTTTTTTTTTTTTTAAATGGGATATTTATTATAGCAAAAAGCAAAAAATATTGTCTTTTTTCAAAATTGTCGCTTTTTTTTTGTTTATGCCACAAAAAATAAAAACCGCACGGGCGATTAAATACCACCAAAAGAAAGCTCTATTTGTGGGGAAAAAAGGACGGCAATTTTGTTTGGGAGCCACGCCGCACGACCGCGCAATTGTCAGTTAAAGCGACGCAGTGCCGGAAGCTAACATTTTGTCTGGGCAGGAAGGGGGTGTAGGTGCACAGTAGGCAAGTGGTTAAAGGGACATACCGGCCATTAGTGATCATAATAAAATAAATATATATATCACCAGTGGATTAATGGTGCGACCAACATACAACAATTTACACAGGCACGTAAGACAGTAAACAACATAATCGCTCAAACAATTATAGAAGTTGTCAAGCTGGTAGGTCTTATCTCTATGAGTAAAGTTCTTTTGTCCATGAAGAACAAAATTCCTTTATGAGGGGTCAAGCAGGCTTGTTTGTTCCATTTTAGCTTACTTGGCGCTATTTTATTTATTAAGGTAGGAGCCCTTCTATAAGTAACTTTGGGTTTATCACACAAAGTAGTAGTTAAGTGAGGGTCTTGTTTTAAAATGTTCCAATGCTTGGTAATGATGTATTCCATGTTCTTGTATTGTCCATGAAAACCAGTAATAAACCGAACATCAGGTATTTCTAAAGGTTTAGCCTTTTTGGGTTTCCTTCCAGAAAGAAAAGTTGTATAGGCTTGTTCTAGTATTTTTTCTGGGTCCCCTTTTTCCAGAAATCTTTGTTTCAGATGTGTACTCTGTGAGATATAATCCTTGTCTCTTGTGCAGTTTTGCCTCAATCTACAGAACTGGCCCTTCAGTATGTTTTCTAACCCTGGTCATGGCCGCCGCTCACCTCAGCCACTGAGAGGAGATAGACCTTCCCTGACACCAGACATGGCGGCCACCGGGGTGCTTCCCTTCATTCGGGGGGTAGACCTGAGTGGCAATGACTTCAAGGTGAGACACCCCCCTATTCCTGGGAATAGTCTGCCTGGTATGGGAGGGGGGAGGGGAGGCTCAGACATGGCAGAACTTCCAGGGACACCCTCTGTTTAGGTCCCTGGCCTATAATATAATATGAAATGTATTCCTATGGTGCTGTCATAGGCTGTGGTGCTGTACAACGTTGACAAGGCAGACAGATGAGGAAGGTGTTGCAAAAGTGGATATTCTATAGGAGGGAGGGCTAGAAACACTATGTGTCCCCACTGGGGCGATTTACTCTCACTTCCTGTCCTGTGACAACACAGGAAATTGTCCTCAATGGGCAGATTTACCCTCACTTCCTGTCTTGGTGACTACACTGGACATGGTCCCCACTGGGGAGATTTACCCTCACTTCCTGTCTTGGTGACTACACTGCACATGGTCAACACTGGGTAGATTTACCCTCACTTCCTGTCTTAAGCCTCGTACACACGATCGGATTTTCCGACAGAAATTGTGCGATGACAGGCTGTTGTCGGAAAATCCATCTGTACGCTCCATTGGACAATTGTTGTCGGATTTTCCACAGACAAATGTTGGATGGCATGCTTTAAAATTGTCTGCCAACAATTGTGTGTTGTCGGATTATCCGACCGTTGGACAAAAATTCAAAGTACAAACACACATGCTCAGAAGCAATGCTCACCATAAAACAACATTAGAAGAAGTTTCCCAAAGGGCTGGAAAAAAACATGTAGTTTTGTGTTTGTTGGCCGACAATTCTTTTGCCATTTGTATGCTGATCGTGTGAACGAGGCTTTAGTGACTATACTGGAAATTGTCCCCACTGGGGAGATTTACCCTCACTTATTTTCTTGGTGATTACACTGGAAATTGTGCCCACTGGGGAGATTTACCCTCACTTCCTGTCTTAGGGATTACACTGGAAATTGTCCCCATGGGGAGATTTACCTCACTTCCTGTCTTAGGGATTACACTGGAAATTGTCCCCACTGGGGAGATTTACCCTCACTTCCTGTCCTCACATGTGTGGTGCGAACACCGTGTACAAATGCAATGTGACCTACGTATGCGTCCACTACTGTGCACAAGGGGACGGGGCAGGATAAAAAAATATATTTCTACACTGTCCGTTTTAATTGTTTTTTTATCTCTTATTCCTGTCACAAAAAAGGTAAACATCCCTTGTGATAAAAAAATGGCATGACAGGTCCTTTTTATACTCCTACATACATGTATAGAGCCATGACAGGTCCTCCCTATACTCCTACATACATGTATAGAGCCATGACAGGTCCTCCCTATACTCCTACATACATGTATTGAACCATGACAGGTCCTCCCTATACTCCTACATACATGTATAGAACCATGACAGGTCCTCCCTATACTCCTACATACATGTATAGAGCCATGACAGGTCCTCCCTATACTCCTACATACATGTATAGAGCCATGACAGGTCCTCCCTATACTCCTACATACATGTATTGAACCATGACAGGTCCTCCCTATACTCCTACATACATGTATAGAACCATGACAGGTCCTCCCTATACTCCTACATACATGTATAGAGCCATGACAGGTCCTCCCTATACTCCTACATACATGTATAGAGCCATGACAGGTCCTCCCTATACTCCTACATACATGTATAGAGCCATGACAGGTCCTCTTTACACTTCTATACATGCGGTGACAGCGTGCCACTGGAGGGCTTTTTTTAAGGCAAGTCTTTCATAAAGTGCTGGTATGCACTGCATACTAGCACATTGTGCCTTTAACTTGCAGGGCTTGTTATTGTTTGAAATGCCTTTATTACTGCTTTAAATCAGAGTCCTCAGCATTCCCCATTACAATATCAGAGTTTGCAGAATTGTCATTTACAGTGCAAGGAGAACTCTTGTGGGTCCTGATATAAAAAGGGAACACTGTAGACTGTGATGTAAGGGGGGAATGATGCAGACCTTAATGTAAGGGGGAACTGGGATTGTTGTGTAAGAGGGGGAGGCTCTGGTGTTCAGAGACCCCCTATATCAAAGTTTCCTTTTATCCCAGATCCCCATAACATCGGGGAACACAGAGTTCTCCTTTACATCAGGGGCCACAGGTGAAGACTCTAGAAAATTACCACCAAAAAGGAGTCTCTATATCCTGACGTAGCCTCTAGCTCTCAGATGAAGACTCTAGACAATTTCCACCAGAAAGGAGTCTCTTCATCCTGACATAGCTTCTAGCTCTCAGATGAAGACTCCAGAAAATTACCACCCAAAAGGAGTCACTTCATCCTGATGAAGCTTCTAGCTCTCAGATGAAGACTCTAGACAATTTCTACCAGAAAGGAGTCTCTTCATCCTCACATAGCCTCTAGCTCCTAGGTAAAGACTCTAGACATTTTCCACCAAAAAGGATGAAGACTCCAGAAAATTTCCACCAAAAAGGAGTCTCTTCATCCTGACGTAGCCTCTAGCTCTCAGATGAAGACTCTAGAACATTACCACCAAAAAGGAGTCTCTTCATCCTGACATAGCCTCTAGCTCTCAGATAAAGACACAATTTCCACCAAAGAGGAGTCTCTTCATCCTGCCGTAGCCTATAGCTTTCAGGTGAAGACTCTGGACAATTTCCTCCAAAAAGTAGTCTCTTCATCCTGACATAGCCTCTAGCTCTCAGATGAAGACGCTAGAAAATTTCCAGCGAAAAGGAGTCACTTCATAGTGACGTAGCCTCTAGCTATCCGGTGAAGACTCTAGACAATTTCCACCAAAAAGGAGTCTCTTCATCCTGATGTAGCCTCTAGCTCTTAGATGAAGACTGCAGAAAATTACCACCCAAAAGGAGTCTCTTCATCCTGATGAAGCTTCTAGCTGTCTGGTGAAGACTCCAAAAAATTACCACCCAAAAGGAGTCACTTCATCCTGATAAGGCTTCTAGCTCTCAGATGAAGACTCTATATAATTTCCACCAAAAGGAGTCTCTTCATCCTGACGTAGCTTCTAGCTCTCAGATGAAGAATCTAGAAAATTACCAGCGAAAAGGAGTCACTTCATCCTGATGAAGCTTCTAGCTCTCTGGTGAAGACTCCAGAAAATTACCACCCAAAAGGAGTCACTTCATCCTGATGAAGCTTCTAGCTCTCAGGTGAAGACTCCAGATAATTACCACCCAAAAGGAGTCACTTCACCCTAATGAAGCTTCTAGCTCTCAGGTGAAGACTCTAGACAATTTCCACCAAAAAGGAGTCACTTCATCCTGACGTAGCTTCTAGCTCTCAGGTGAAGACTCTAGACAATTTCCATGAAAAAGGAGTCTCTTCATCCTGACATAGCCTCTAGCTCTCAGATGAAGACTCTAGACAATTTCCACCCAAAAGGAGTCTCTTCATCCTGACGTAGCCTCTAGCTCTCAGATGAAGACTCTAGAAAATTACCAGCGAAAAGGAGTCTCTTCATCCTGATGAAACTTCTAGCTCTCTGGTGAAGACTCCAGAAAATTACCACCCAAAAGGAGTCACTTCATCCTGAAGTAGCCTCTAGCTCTCCGGTGAAGACTCCATAAAATTACCACCCAAAAGATATCACTTTATCCTGACGTAGCCTCTAGCTCTCAGGTGAAGACTCTAGAAAATTACCACCCAAAAGGAGTCACTTCATCCTGATGAAGCTTCTAGCTCTCAGATGAAGACTCTATACAATTTCCACCAAAAGGAGTCTCTTCATCCTGACGTAGCTTCTAGAAAATTATCACCGAAAAGGAGTCACTTCATCCTGATGAAGCTTCTAGCTCTCAGGTGAAGACTCCAGAAAATTACCACCAAAAAGGAGTCTCTTCATCCTGATGAAGCTTCTAGCTCTCTGGTGAAGACTCCAGAAAATTACCACCCAAAAGGAGTCACTTCATCCTGATAAGGCTTCTAGCTCTCAGGTGAAGACTCTCGAGAATTTCCACCAAAAACGAGTCTCCTCATCCTGACGTAGCCTCTAGCTCTCAGGTGAAGACTCTAGAAAATTACCAGCGAAAAGGAGTCTCTTCATCCTGACGTAGCTTCTAGCTCTCAGATTAAGACTCTGGAGTCTCTTCATCCTGACATAGCCTCTAGCTCTCAGATGAAGACTCTAGTTTCCACCGAAAAGGAGTCTCTTCATTCCTGACGTAGCCTCTAGCTCTCTTCTTGGGTGTTTTTCAGGCAAACTAGTGTTTTATGAGCTGAAAACTCTAAGGTGTGAATGCAGCCTAAAGTGGTAGTTGACTTTTTTCTTCTATATCTCCTAGACTTGCACTGATTGAGCAGCAGCGGGTGATGTCACTGTGAGCTGTGTGCCACTCCTGAGACTCTTGTGCATGTCATCGCGGCTCATCCAATCAGACGGCTAGAGTCCTCAAACCAGTAAAGAAGACAGAGTGAAGATGGAAGCGTCTGCTACGGTGACAGCGTGCCACTGGAGGCCTTTTTTTTAAGGCAAGTCTTTCATAAAGTTCTGGTATGCACTGCATACTAGCACATTGTGCCTTTAACTTGCAGGGCTTGTTATTGTTTGAAATGCCTTTACTACTGCTTTAAATCAGAGTCCACAGCATTCCCCATTACAATAGCAGAGTTTCCTTTTATCCCAGATCCCCATAACATTGGGGAACACAGAGTTCTCCTTTACATCAGGGGCTACAGGTGAAGACTCTAGAAAATTTCCACCAAAAAGGAGTCTCTTCATCCTGACGTAGCCTCTAGCTCTCAGGTGAAGACTAGAAAATTACCACCAAAAAGGATTCTCTTCATCTTGACGTAGCTTCTAGCTCTCAGATGAAGACTCCAGAAAATTACCACCCAAAAGGAGTCACTTCATCCTGATGAAGCTTCTAGCTCTCAGGTGAAGACTCTAGACAATTTCCACCAAAAAGGAGTCTCTTCATCCTGACGTAGCCTCTAGCTCTCAGATGAAGACTCTAGAAAATTTCCACCAAAAAGGAGTCTCTTCATCCTGACGTAGCCTCTAGCTCTCAGATGAAGACTCTAGAAAATTTCCACCAAAAAGGAGTCTCTTCATCCTGACGTAGCTTCTAGCTCTCAGGTGAAGACTCCAGAAAATTACCACCCAAAAGGAGTCACTTCATCCTGACGTAGCTTCTAGCTCTCAGATGAAGACTCCAGAAAATTACCACCCAAAAGGAGTCACTTCATCCTGATGTAGCTTCTAGCTCTCAGGTGAAGACTCTAGACAATTTCCACCAAAAAGGAGTCTCTTCATCCTGACGTAGCCTCTAGCTCTCAGGTGAAGACTCTAGAAAATTACCAGCGAAAAGGAGTCTCTTCATCCTGACGTAGCCTCTAGCTCTCAGGTGAAGACTCTAGACAATTTCCACCAAAAAGGAGTCTCTTCATCCTGATGTAGCTTCTAGCTCTCTGGTGAAGACTCTAGAAAATTACCACCCAAAAGGAGTCACTTCATCCTGACGTAGCCTCTAGCTCTCAGATGAAGACTCTAGACAATTTCCATCAAAAAGGAGTCTCTTCATCCTGACGTAGCCTCTAGCTCTCAGATGAAGACTCTAGAAAATTACCACCCAAAAGGAGTCACTTCATCCTGATGAAGCTTCTAGCTCTCAGATGAAGACTCTATACAATTTCCCCCAAAAGGAGTCTCTTTATCCTGACGTAGCTTCTAGAAAATTATCACCGAAAAGGAGTCACTTCATCCTGATGAAGCTTCTAGCTCTCAGGTGAAGACTCCAGAAAATTACCACCAAAAAGGAGTCTCTTCATCCTGACGTAGCCTCTAGCTCTCAGATGAAGACTCTAGAAAATTACCAGCGAAAAGGAGTCTCTTCATCCTGACGTAGCCTCTAACTCTCAGATTAAGACTCTAGACAATTTCCATCAAAAAGGAGTCTCTTCATCCTGACATAGCCTCTACCTCTCAGATGAAGACTCTAGAAAATTATCACCGAAAAGGAGTCTCTTCATCCTGATGAAGCTTCTAGCTCTCTGGTGAAGACTCCAGAAAATTACCACCCAAAAGGAGTCACTTCATCCTGATAGCTTCTAGCTCTCAGGTGAAGACTCTCGACAATTTCCACCAAAAACGAGTCTCCTCATCCTGACGTAGCCTCTAGCTCTCAGATGAAGACTCTAGAAAATTACCAGCGAAAAGGAGTCTCTTCATCCTGACGTAGCCTCTAACTCTCAGATGAAGACTCTAGACAATTTCCACCAAAAAGGAGTCTCTTCATTCTGACGTAGCTTCTAGCTCTCAGGTGAAGACTCCAGAAAATTACCACCCAAAAGGTGTCTCTTCATCCTGACGTAGCTTCTAGCTCTCAGGTGAAGACTCTAGACAATTACCAGCGAAAAGGAGTCTCTTTATCCTGAAATAGCCTCTAGCTCTCTTGTTGGGTGTTTTTCAGGCATTTTGTTGGGCATTTTACGAGTGTTTTATGAGCTGAAAACGCTAAGGTGTGAATGCAGCCTAAAGTGGTAGTTGACTTTTTTCTTTTTTTTTCTATATCTCCTAGACTTGCACTGATTGAGCAGCAGCGGGTGATGTCACTGTGAGCTGTGTGCCACTTCTGAGACTCTTGTGCATGTCATCGCGGCTCATCCAATCAGACGGCTAGAGTCCTCAAACCAGTAAAGAAGACAGAGTGAAGATGGAAGCGTCTGCTGCGGTGACAGCGTGCCACTGGAGGGCTTTTTTTTAAGGCAAGTCTTTCATAAAGTGCTGGTATGCACTGCATACTAGCACATTGTGCCTTTAACTTGCAGGGCTTGTTATTGTTTGAAATGCCTTTACTACTGCTTTAAATCAGAGTCCACAGCATTCCCCATTACAATAGCAGAGTTTCCTTTTATCCCAGATCCCCATAACATCGGGGAACACAGAGTTCTCCTTTACATCAGGGGCTACAGGTGAAGACTAAAAAATTACCACCAAAAAGGAGTCTCTTCATCCTGACGTAGCTTCTAGCTCTCAGGTGAAGACTCTAGACAATTTCCACCAAAAAGGAGTCTCTTCATCCTGACGTAGCCTCTAGCTCTCAGATGAAGACTCTAGACAATTTCCACCAAAAAGGAGTCTCTTCATCCTGACGTAGCCTCTAGCTCTCAGATTAAGACTCTAGAAAATTTCCACCAAAAAGGAGTCTCTTCATCCTGATGAAGCTTCTAGCTCTCAGGTGAAGACTCTAGACAATTTCCACCAAAAATGAGTCTCTTCATCCTGATGTAGCTTCTAGCTCTCAGGTGAAGACTCTGGACATTTTCCACCAAAAAGGAGTCTCTTCATCCTGACGTAGCTTCTAGCTCTCAGGTGAAGACTCTGGACATTTTCCACCAAAAAGGAGTCACTTCATCCTGACGTAGCTTCTAGCTCAGAGATGAAGACTCCAGAAAATTACCACCCAAAAGGAGTCTCTTCATCCTGATGTAGCTTCTAGCTCTCAGGTGAAGACTCTAGAAAATTACCCCCGAAAAGGAGTCTCTTCATCCTGATGAAGCTTCTAGCTCTCTGGTGAAGACTCCAGAAAATTACCACCAAAAAGGAGTCTCTTCATCCTGACGTAGCCTCTAGCTCTCAGATGAAGACTCGAGACAATTTCCACCAAAAAGGAGTCTCTTCATCCTGACGTAGCCTCTAGCTCTCAGATGAAGACTCCAGAAAATTACCACCAAAAAGGAGTCTCTTCATCCTGACGTAGCTTCTAGCTCTCAGGCGAAGACTCCAGAAAATTACCCCCGGAAAGGAGTCTCTTCATCCTGACGTAGCCTCTAGCTCTCAGGTGAAGACTCCAGAAAATTACCACCCAAAAGGAGTCTCTTCATCCTGATGTAGCTTCTAGCTCTCAGGTGAAGACTCTAGACAATTTCCACCAAAAGGAGTCTCTTCATCCTGATGTAGCCTCTAGCTCTCAGATGACGACTCTAGAAAATTACCCCCGAAAAGGAGTCTCTTCATCCTGATGAAGCTTCTAGCTCTCTGGTGAAGACTCCAGAAAATTACCACCCAAAAGGAGTCACTTCATCCTGATGAAGCTTCTAGCTCTCAGGTGAAGACTCTAGACAATTTCCACCAAAAAGGAGTCTCTTCATCCTGACGTAGCCTCTAGCTCTCAGATGAAGACTCTAGAAAATTACCAGCGAAAAGGAGTCTCTTCATCCTGACGTAGCCTCTAGCTCTCAGGCATGAACGAGTGTTTTATGAGCTGATAACTCGTTTTTTGCGAAAAAAAAACGAAGTTTTCTGTGAAGTAAAAAAACGAAGTTTTTGAAACGTCACTTTTCAAAGACAATTTTGCATACACACCATCGACAAAAAGCGAGGTTAGGTTCTCTTTTCCATTGAAGCTCGCTTCATAACTAGCTTCTGGGCAGCGCGGGTTGAAAAACGTCGTTTTGAACGACGTTTTTGCACACACGGTGACTTTTTTGTGAAACAAAAAACGACGTTTTGAAAAACGACACAAAAAATTCAAGCATGTTGGAATTAAGACAAAAAACGACGTCCCACACGCGATCAATTTAAATGACGTTTTAAAAAAACGTCGTTTTTTTTAAGGACCGTGTGTACGCGGCATTAGCAGCCTTAAGTGGTAGTTGACTTTTTTCTTTTTTTTTCTATATCTCCTAGACTTGCACTGATTGAGCAGCAGCGGGTGATGTCACTGTGAGGTGTGTGCCACTCCTGAGACTCTCGTGCATGTCATCGCGGCTCATCCAATCAGACGGCTAGAGTCCTCAAACCGGTAAAGAAGACAGAGTGAAGATGGAAGCGTCTGCTACGGTGACAGCGTGCCACTGGAGGGCTTTTTTTAAGGCAAGTCTTTCATAAAGTGCTGGTATGCACTGCATACTAGCACATTGTGCCTTTAACTTGCAGGGCTTGTTATTGTTTGAAATGCCTTTACTACTGCTTTAAATCAAAGTCCACAGCATTCCCCATTACAATAGCAGAGTTTCCTTTTATCCCAGATCCCCATAACATCTGGGAACACAGAGTTCTCCTTTACATCAGGGGCTACAGGTGAAGACTCTAGAAAATTTCCACCAAAAAGGAGTCTCTTCATCCTGACGTAGCCTCTAGCTCTCAGATGAAGACTCCAGAAAATTACCACCCAAAAGGAGTCTCTTCATCCTGATGTAGCTTCTAGCTCTCAGGTGAAGACTCTGGACATTTTCCACCAAAAAGGAGTCTCTTCACCCTGACGTAGCTTCTAGCTCTCAGGTGAAGACTCTGGACATTTTCCACCAAAAAGGAGTCTCTTCATCCTGATGTAGCCTCTAGCTCTCAGATGACGACTCTAGAAAATTACCCCCGAAAAGGAGTCTCTTCATCCTGATGAAGCTTCTAGCTCTCTGGTGAAGACTCCAGAAAATTACCACCAAAAAGGAGTCTCTTCATCCTGACGTAGCCTCTAGCTCTCAGATAAAGACTCCAGAAAATTACCACCCAAAAGGAGTCACTTCATCCTGATGAAGCTTCTAGCTCTCAGGTGAAGACTCTAGACAATTTCCACCAAAAAGGAGTCTCTTCATCCTGAAGTAGCCTCTAGCTCTCAGATGAAGACTCTAGACAATTTCCACCAAAAAAGAGTCTCTTCATCCTGACATAGCCTTCTAGCTCTCAGGTGAAGACTCCAGAAAATTACCCCCGAAAAGGAGTCTCTTCATCCTGACGTAGCTTCTAGCTCTCAGATGAAGACTCTAGACAATTACCAGCGAAAAGGAGTCTCTTTATCCTGACATAGCCTCTAGCTCTCTTCTTGGGTGTTTTTCAGGCATTTTGTTGGGCATTTTACGAGTGTTTTATGAGCTGAAAACTCTAAGGTGTGAATGCAGCCTTAAGTGGTAGTTGACTTTTTTCTTTTTTTTTCTATATCTCCTAGACTTGCACTGATTGAGCAGCAGCGGGTGATGTTACTGTGAGCTGTGTACCACTCCTGAGACTTTCGTGCATGTCATCGCGGCTCATCCAATCAGACGGCTAGAGTCCTCAAACCGGTAAAGAAGACAGAGTGAAGATGGAAGCGTCTGCTACGGTGACAGCGTGCCACTGGAGGGCTTTTTTTTAAGGCAAGTCTTTCATAAAGTGCTGGTATGCACTGCATACTAGCACATTGTGCCTTTCACTTGCAGGGCTTGTTATTGTTTGAAATGCCTTTACTACTGCTTTAAATCAGAGTCCACAGCATGAGAGTTTCCTTTTATCCCAGATCCCCATAACATCTGGGAACACAGAGTTCTCCTTTACATCAGGGGCTACAGGTGAAGACTCTAGAAAATTTCCACCAAAAAGGAGTCTCTTCATCCTGACGTAGCCTCTAGCTCTCAGGTGAAGACTCCAGAAAATTACAACCCAAAAGGAGTCTCTTCATCCTGATGTAGCCTCTAGCTCTCAGATGACGACTCTAGAAAATTACCCCCGAAAAGGAGTCTCTTCATCCTGATGAAGCTTCTAGCTCTCTGGTGAAGACTCCAGAAAATTACCACCAAAAAGGAGTCTCTTCATCCTGACGTAGCCTCTAGCTCTCAGATGAAGACTCTAGACAATTTCCACCAAAGAGGAGTCTCTTCATCCTGACATAGCCTCTAGCTCTCAGGTGAAGACTCTAGACAATTTCCACCAAAAATGAGTCATTTCATCCTGACGTAGCTTCTAGCTCTCAGATGAAGACTCCAGAAAATTACCACCCAAAAGGAGTCTCTTCATCCTGATGAAGCTTCTAGCTCTCAGATGAAGACACTAGACAATTTCCACCAAAAAGGAGCCTTTTCATCCTGACATAGCCTCTAGCTCTCAGATGAAGACTCTAGACAATTTCCATTAAAAAGGAGTCTCTTCATCCTGACGTGGCTTCTAGCTCTCAGGTGAAGACTCCAGAAAATTACCACCCAAAAGGAGTCACTTCATCCTGATGAAGCTTCTAGCTCTCAGATGAAGACACAATTTCCACCAAAAGGAGTCTCTTCATCCTGACGTAGCCTCTAGCTCTCAGATGAAGACTCTAGACAATTTCCACCAAAAAGGATTCACTTCATCCTGACGTAGCCTCTAGCTCTCAGATGAAGACTCTAGAAAATTACCACCGAAAAGGAGTCTCTTCATCCTGATGAAGCTTCTAGCTCTCTGGTGAAGACTCCAAAAAATTACCACCCAAAAGGAGTCACTTCATCCTGATAAGGCTTCTAGCTCTCAGGTGAAGACTCTGGACATTTTCCACCAAAAAGGAGTCACTTCATCCTGACGTAGCTTCTAGCTCTCAGATGACGACTCTAGAAAATTACCCCCGAAAAGGAGTCTCTTCATCCTGACGTAGCCTCTAGCTCTCAGATGACGACTCTAGAAAATTACCCCCGAAAAGGAGTCTCTTCATCCTGACGTAGCATCTAGCTCTCAGATGAGGACTCCAGAAAATTACCACCAAAAAGGAGTCTCTTCATCCTGACGTAGCTTCTAGCTCTCAGATGAAGACTCCAGAAAATTACCACCCAAAAGGAGTCACTTCATCCTGATAAGGCTTCTAGCTCTCAGGTGAAGACTCTCGAGAATTTCCACCAAAAACGAGTCTCCTCATCCTGACGTAGCCTCTAGCTCTCAGATGAAGACTCTAGAAAATTACCAGCGAAAAGGAGTCTCTTCATCCTGATGAAGCTTCTAGCTCTCAGGTGAAGACTCCAGAAAATTACCAGCGAAAAGGAGTCTCTTTATCCTGACATAGCCTCTAGCACTCTTGTGAAGATTCTTACTTCTTCATCCTGATGTAGCCTCTAGCTCTCTTCTCAGGCATTTTGTTGGGCATTTTACGAGTGTTTTATGAGCTGAAAACTCTAAGGTGTGAATGCAGCCTTAAGTGGTAGTTGACTTTTTTCTTTTTTTTTCTATATCTCCTAGACTTGCACTGATTGAGCAGCAGCGGGTGATGTTACTGTGAGCTGTGTGCCACTCCTGAGACTCTCGTGCATGTCATCGCGGCTCATCCAATCAGACGGCTAGAGTCCTCAAACCGGTAAAGAAGACAGAGTGAAGATGGAAGCGTCTGCTGCGGTGACAGCGTGCCACTGGAGGGCTTTTTTTAAGGCAAGTCTTTCATAAAGTGCTGGTAGACTCTAGACAATTTCCACCAAAAAGGAGTCTCTTCATCCCGACGCAGCTTCTAGCTCTCAGGTGAAGACTCCAGAAAATTTCCACCCAAAAGGAGGCTCTTCATCCTGATGTAGCCTCTAGCTCTCAGATGACCACTCTAGAAAATTACCCCCGAAAAGGAGTCTCTTCATCCTGATGAAGCTTCTAGCTCTCTGGTGAAGACTCCAGAAAATTACCACCCAAAAGGAGTCACTTCATCCTGATGAAGCTTCTAGCTCTCAGGTGAAGACTCTAGACAATTTCCACCAAAAAGGAGTCACTTCATCCTGACGTAGCTTCTAGCTCTCAGATGAAAACTCCATAAAATTACCACCCAAAAGGAGTCACTTCATCCTGATAAGGCTTCTAGCTCTCAGGTGAAAACTCCAAAAAATTACCACCCAAAAGGAGTCTCTTCATCCTGATGAAGCTTCTAGCTCTCTGGTGAAGACTCCAGAAAATTACAAACCAAAAGGAGTCACATCATCCTGAAGTAGCCTCTAGCTCTCAGGTGAAGACTCTATACAATTTCCACCAAAAGGAGTCTCTTCATCCTGATGAAGCTTCTAGCTCTCTGGTGAAGACTCCAGAAAATTACCACCAAAAAGGAGTCTCTTCATCCTGACTTAGCTTCTAGCTCTCAGATGAAGACTCTATACAATTTCCACCAAAAGGAGTCACTTCATCCTGATGAAGCTTCTAGCTCTCAGGTAAAGACTCCAAAAAATCACCACCCAAAAGGAGTCACTTCATCCTGACATAGCCTCTAGCTCTCAGATGAAGACTCTAGAAAATTACCACCGAAAAGGAGTCTCTTCATCCTGATGAAGCTTCTAGCTCTCTGGTGAAGACTCCAGAAAATTACCACCCAAAAGGAGTCACTTCATCCTGATGAAGCTTCTAGCTCTCAGGTGAAGACTCCAGAAAATTACCACCCAAAAGGAGTCACTTCATCCTGATGAAGCTTCTAGCTCTCAGGTGAAGACTCCAGAAAATTACCAGCGAAAAGGAGTCACTTCATCCTGACGTAGCCTCTAGCTCTCAGGTGAAGACTCCAGAAAATTACCAGCCAAAAGGAGTCACTTCATCCTGAAGAAGCTTCTAGCTCTCAGGTAAAGACACTAGACAATTTCCACCAAAAAGGAGTCTCTTCATCCTGACGTAGCCTCTAGCTCTCAGATGAAGACTCTAGACAATTTCCACCAAAAAGGAGTCTCTTCATCCTGACGTAGCCTCTAGCTCTCAGATGAAGACTCCAGAAAATTACCAGCGAAAAGGAGTCACTTCATCCTGATGTAGCCTCTAGCTCTCCGGTGAAGACTCCAGAAAATTACCACCCAAAAGGAGTCACTTCATCCTGATGTAGCCTCTAGCTCTCATATGAAGACTCCAGAAAATTACCACCCAAAAGGAGTCACTTTATCCTGATGAAGCTTCTAGCTCTCAGGTGAAGACTCTAGACAATTTCCACCAAAGAGAAGTCTCTTCATCCTGACGCAACCTCTAGCTCTCAGATGAAGACTCTAGACAATTTCCACCAAAGAGAAGTCTCTTCATCCTGACGTAGCCTCTAGCTCTCAGATGAGGACTCCAGAAAATTACCACCCAAAAGGAGTCTCTGTATCCTGACGTAGCTTCTAGCTCTCAGGTGAAAACTCCAGACAATTACCAGCGAAAAGGAGTCTCTTTATCCTGACATAGCCTCTAGCTCTCTTGTAGGGCGTTTTTCAGGCATTTTACGAGTGTGAATGCAGCCTAAAGTGGTAGTTGACTTTTTTCTTTTTTTTTCTATATCTCCTAGACTTGCACTGATTGAGCAGCAGCGGGTGATGTCACTGTGAGCTGTGTGCCACTCCTGAGACTCTCGTGCATGTCATCGCGGCTCATCCAATCAGACGGCTAGAGTCCTCAAACCGGTAAAGAAGACAGAGTGAAGATGGAAGCATCTGCTGCGGTGACAGCGTGCCACTGGAGGGCTTTTTTTTAAGGCAAGTCTTTCATAAAGTGCTGGTATGCACTGCATACTAGCACATTGTGCCTTTAACTTGTAGGGCTTGTTATTGTTTGAAATGCCTTTATTACTGCTTTAAATCAGAGTCCTCAGCATTCCCCATTACAACATCAGAGTTTGCAGAATTGTCATTTACAGTGCAAGGAGAACTCTTATGGGTCCTGATATAAAAAGATGACACTGTAGACTGTGATGTAAGGGGGGAATGATGCAGACCTTAATGCAAGGGGGAACTGGGATTCTTGTGTAAGAGGGGGAGGCTCTGGTATTCAGAGACCCCCTATATCAGAGTTTCCTTTTATCCCAGATCCCCATAACATCGGGGAACACAGAGTTCTCCTTTACATCAGGGGCCACAGATGAAGACTCTAGAAAACTACCACCAAAAAGGGTCTCTTTATCCTGACATAGCTTCTAGCTCTCAGGTGAAGGATCTAGACAATTTCCACCAAAAAGGAGTCTCTTCATCCTGACGTAGCTTCTAGCTCTCAGGCCGTGTACACACGGCAGAGATCCTCGACGGGCAGAACACATCGTTCCACCCGTCGAGGCTCTCTGCCGGCCGTCGAAATCGGTGACCCGCCCGTCGGGAATGGCAACCAGCCATTCATCCAGGCGGGCCGTCGAGGAAATAGAGAGCGTGCTCTCTATTTCTGCTCGACGGGCTTCCCGACGGGAAGCTCGCCGAGACCGTACATACGGCCGAGGTCCTCGCTGGAATGCACATTCCAGCAAGGTTCTCGCTGGTTTTCAGCGAGAACCTCGGTCGTGTGTACGCCGCCTCAGGTGAAGACTCTAGACAATTACGAAAAGAAGTCTCTTTATCCTGACATAGCCTCTAGCTCTCTTCTTGGGTGTTTTTCAGGCATTTTGTTGGGCATTTTATGAGTGTTTTATGAGCTGAAAACTCTAAGGTGTGAATGCAGCCTAAAGTGTACTCCAAATGACCACAGTAGTTGACTTTTTTCATAACCTCCTAGACTTGCACTGATTGAGCAGCAGCGGGTGATGTCACTGTGAGGTGTGTGCCACTCCTGAGACTCTCGTGCATGTCATCGCGGCTCATCCAATCAGACGGCTAGAGTCCTCAAACCGGTAAAGAAGACAGAGTGAAGATGGAAGTATCTGCTGCGGTGACAGCGTGCCACTGGAGGGCTTTTTTTAAGGCAAGTCTTTCATAAAGTGCTGGTAAGCACTGTATACTAGCACATTGTGCCTTTAACTTGCAGGGCTTGTTATTGTTTGAAATGCCTTTATTACTGCTTTAAATCAGAGTCCTCAGCATTCCCCATTACAACATCAGAGTTTGCAGAATTGTCATTTACAGTGCAAGGAGAACTCTTGTGGATCCTGATATGAAAAGGGAACACTGTAGACTGAGATGTAAGGGGGGCAGTGTTGTAAGTAATGGCGTTTAAATAATAATAAATAATTTGCTGCACATGTGGAGCTGGAGTGTGAAGAATCCGATATTGTACACTCCACATGTTCAGGCAGCAAATACTGTACAATATCAGATTCTTCACACACCAGCTCCACATGTGCAGCAAATACTGTACTGTAAAGTATTGTTGGACATGTGTGAAGAATCTGATATTGTACAGTATTGCAATTTGCTGCACATGTGGTGCTGGTGTGTGAAGAATCTGATATTGTACAGTATTTGCTGCACATGTTGCGCTGGAGTGTGAAGAATCTGATATTGTACAGTATTGCAATTTGCTGCACATGTGGTGCTGGTGTGTGAAGAATCTGATATTGTACACTCTACACTCTGCAATCTATTGAGTTGGGTTCAAATAAATACCAAATGTTCTAAAATACTGTATATAGTGTTTTTAATTCTTCAATCAGTTAATATAAACATCTTTAACATTAAAGATGTTATAGAACGTACTTGCATTGTAGAATATTAAAAAAAAAGTCACAGTTATTTGCTGAGTAATTAATTACTTTGACAATATAGTAACTGAGTCACTAACTCAATTACTTTTTCGGTGAACTAATTTGTAACTGTATTTAATTACTTTTTTAAAGTAAGATGAGCAACACTGAAGGGGGGATGATGCAGACCTTAATGTAAGGGGGAACTAGGATTATTGTGTAGGAGGGGGAGGCTCTGGTGTTTAGAGACCCCCTATATCAGCCCTCAAAATTTCCACTCGCCTACTAGCATTTGGCGAGTGGATTTAAGCTGGGGGCGAGTGATGACAGGGCTGCATGACCAATCTCCCTGCAATCTGTGCCTACACTTAGGGCCTTTTCACACTGGTGCGTTTTTGCCGTGTTTTCGCGGTAAAATAGCGCTATTAAACGCTCATAAAACGCCCTCATGCCCCTCTCCATTGAAATGAATTAAAAAACGCTGTAAAAATGCAGTAAAAACGGAGCGGTTAAAATCACGGTAAAAACGGAGCGTTAAAATCACGGTAAAACACCGCGATTTTACCGCGTTTTTCATTCATTTGAATGGAGAGGAGCATGGGGAGCGTTTTAATAGTGCTATTTTTACCGCGAAAACGTGGCAAAAACGCACCTGTGTGAAAGGGCCCTTAGAGTCCCGATGAGATTGGCGGGCGAAGAGGAAAGGTGCATGCTCGGGAAAAGTAGTCTGGTGAGCCGCGCACAGGCAGAGCAGTACACAGGTGCTCTCTTTACAATTCTCATTAAGCCATGGGACCTAACAGTATGACCTCTCTGAGCCTGCCCCCCTCCCCCCGGGCCCCAACCAATGTAGCTGGACAGCAGAAAGTAATGAGTGAGGTGGAGGATTGCGAAAATTACCACTCTGGTGCAGCGCTCACTGAAAGTTGCCCTGACATGAGAGCGGCAGCCTTCCAGTTTGTGCAGTTTTCTTCTCCTTGTGCTCTATGCAAGTGTCCAACTGTTCAGCCTGAGCACTGTGAACAGACTGGTCTCAATGTGTGCTGTGCGGTGTTAGTGTGCGCAGTGCGATGGTGTCAATGGCTGTGCAGTTGTGTGGATCGTACGCTCTCCCACTGTGCTGCAGCTCCTCTCCGCCAGCCTGAATACAAGGAGGAAGTGGGGACAGGCAAGCGTGGAGCCGCACACACTGGCTCCTGATGATGAGATGAATGGGAGAGAGAGAGAGAGAGGATGGATGGGAGTTGCAGAGGAGACAGCAAGAGAATGGGGAAGAGACCCAGTTCTAGTGCCATGTCCCTCTGGTCTGCCCCCAGTGCCCTGTCCCTCTGGTCTGCCCCCAGTGCCCTATCCCATTTTGTTAAAGTTGTTGTTGGTAATATTTAATTTTGTAACTTGATTCTGCGTAAAAAATTGTCATTCCATGAGATAATCTATGAGGGCGTGTTTACAGGCAGGGGCGGACAGGGCCAGGTGGAAATGTGGAGATTGCCCCCCAGGCCGCTCAGATTATATTTAAAACGGCCGCGGTCTGCAGCACTGTTTTTTTTTGCTAAAACTCGGCAGCAGCGGCCGCCGATTGGCTGGCTACTGCCGCGCTGCATTGTGGGAGTTGTAGGAATGCAGGGCCGCCTGTTGAGTCCTGTGGCCAGTAGTATCTGTCACGATATTCTTTGAGCCAGTGGGTGCTCTGTGATTGGCCGAACGGGCCATGTGCGATGGGCGGGGCATGCCGGGAAGCAGTCATGGGGGTCTGTGAATGGCCATGCTGAGCTGGTGCTTGTCATGTGTGGAGGCGGGGGCGGGGCTGCACTGTGGATTTGATGATAGTGCCTGCTTGCTCATGGAGTCCTGCCTCCCGATGTGTGTCTGCTGGGGGCTCATCTGACAGGTCAGCTTACCCCCCCTCCTTTTACTATAGGAGGCATTGGTGGACTACAAGGCCCAGCATTTTACTATAGGGGGCTCTGGTGGACTACAAGGTCCAGCATTTAACTATAGGGGGCTCTGGTGGACTACAAGGCCCAGCATTTTACTATAGGAGGCATTGGTGGGACTAAAATTCTGGCCGTTGTAGTCCACCAGAGCCCCCTATAATAAAATTCTGGTCGTTGTAGTCCACCAGAGCCCCTATATTTAAATGCTGGGCCTTGTAGTCCACCAGAGCCCCTATAGTAAAATGCTGGGCCTTGTCCACCAGAGCCCCTATAGTAAAAGTGAGCCCCTATAGTAAAATTCTGGTCGTTGTAGTCCACCAGAGCCCCCTCTAGTTAGTGGGCCTTGTAGTCCACCAGAGCCCCTATAGTAAAATGCTGGGCCTTGTAGTCCACCAGAGCCCCTCCCCTCTGGGCCTTGTAGTCCACCAGAGCCCCTATAGTAAAAGTCTGCTGGGCCTTGTAGTCCACCAGAGCCCCTATAGTAAAATGCTGGGCCTTGTAGTCCACCATATAGAAAACTGTAAAATGGCCTTGTAGTCCACCAGAGCGCAGTGTCTGGGCCTTGTAGTCCACCAATGCAGTGGTAAAATGCACCAATGTGTAGTGTGTGTGTATTGTGTAGCGGTCAGTGTGTATTGTGTAGAGGTCTGTAGGTAGTGTATTGTGTAGCGGTCAGTTTGTATTGTGTAGCGGTCAGTGTGTATTGTGTAGCGGTCAGTGTGTATTGTGTAGTGGTCTGTAGGTAGTGTATTGTGTAGCGGTCTGTAGGTAGTGTATTGTGTAGCGGTCTGTGTGTATCGGTCTGTGTGTATTGTGTAGCGGTCTGTAGGTAGTGTATTGTGTAGTGGTCTGTAGGTAGTGTATTGTGTAGCAGTCTGTAGGTAGTGTATTGTGTAGCGGTCTGTGTGTATCGGTCTGTGTGTATTGTGTAGCGGTCTGTAGGTAGTGTATTGTGTAGTGGTCTGTGGGTAGTGTATTGTGTAGCGGTCTGTGGGTAGTGTATTGTGTAGCGGTCTGTGGGTAGTGTATTGTGTAGCGGTCTGTGGGTAGTGTATTGTGTAGCGGTCTGTGGGTAGTGTATTGTGTAGCGGTCTGTGGTAGTATTGTGTATTGTGTAGCGGTCTGTAGGTAGTGTATTGTGTAGCGGTCTGTGGGTAGTGTATTGTGTAGCGGTCTGTGGGTAGTGTATTGTGTAGCGGTCTGTGGGTAGTGTATTGTGTAGCGGTCTGTGGGTAGTGTATTGTGTAGCGGTCTGTGGGTAGTGTATTGTGTAGCAGTCTGTGGGTAGTGTATTGTGTAGAGGTCTGGGGGGGGGGGGCGCCGCCACAGGATTAGCTCGCACAGGGCGCCTGAACACCTAAGGCCGGCCCTGTAGGAAGGTCATGTGGCCCCCTAAGATCCACCGGCTCGGCTCAGCTGTTCCCGAACCATCCCGACCTCCCGCCCACAGTTCACATTGCATTTCAGACTGCAGCCCGGGTATGCACGACATCCCACCTCCAGGCTCCTCCTCCCGCCTGAGCAGCCCGACTGCCTGCCTGTGCCTGGACCAGGGAAGGAACCAAGAAGAGCAGAAGACCGGCGCTGGTTGAAGTCTGCCTCATCAGACCAGAGTGACAGTCCAGATTAAAAGGTTAGCAAAGCAAATGGAACTGGTGATGATCAGGTGACAAATAGCAGCTTCTGATGGGGCACAGTGTCAGTCGCAGCAATTGATGGGCACACTCGCACTGGCAGCATTTGATCATGGGGCACAGTAGCGGCAATTAATTTGGCACACTTGGCACACTCTGATGAGGCACAGTAGCGGCAATTGATGGGGCACACTGGGCACAGTAGCTGCAATTGATGGGCACACTCACTGGCAGCATTTGATCATGGGTACAGTAGCGGCAATTGATTGGAACACACTGGCATTCTGATGGGGCACAGCCGCAAAGCATCTGATGAGGCACAGTAGCGGCAAATTGATGGGGCACACTGGCAGCGTTTGATGGGGCACACAGTGCTGCAATTGATGGGCACACTCTGATGGGGGCACAATTGTAGCAATGGGGCAATTGATGGGCACACTGGCAGCATCTGATGGGGCACAGTAGTAGCAATTGACTGGACCACTTGCAGCATTTGATGGGGCACACTGGTGGCAATTGATGGGGCACAGTGTCAGCAATTGATGGTTACAGTGGTTGCGTTTGATGCCACAGTGGCAGTATCTGATGGCACAGTAGCGACAATTGATCGTCACACTGGCAGCATCTGATGGGGCACTAAAATAAGAAAGTGATGAGCGCTTCAATAAAAATCAATAAAAATCAAATCAAAAATCACTATATAGCTATATGTGTATACAACACTCATGCATCCCCTGATGAAGTCACGAGGCACGTGACGTAACGCCGTAGGGAAAGGAAGTCGAGATCATGTGACACCCGCACTAGCCGGAGGCCAACAGAATACTGGCGGTAGAACGAACGCTCTGCCTCTTTACTTTTGATCATTATTATTTTTGACTTTGTCGGATTTTACTTTACTTTGTTGGATTTTACTTCTGCTTTTCTTCAATAAACCTACGCTGGTTCATATGTACTTCACCATTGGAGATTCGTTTTTTCTTATCTATCCATTACTATCACCCTGTGGACTGCTGAGCCGGGACCAGCACCATCACCTGTACACACCAGAGGGAACCCTTCCGGGACAGCAAGATCCCCATATCTGGACGGACCTTACTATATGCTCACATATAGCACCCTGAAGGTAAGGGAACTACAATACCAGTTGGGGATGTCCAGTATTTATCAGCATCTAGAGTGAAGTCCCTCTATCACACAATCATCCCACCCACCAGCAGACACCAGCTATAGACTGCCCGGTGCAACTGTCCATAGCCCAGCACGTCTTTCACTGGCATATAGGACTCCACTGTTTGTCTGTTTTGCTGCTTTGACACATGGACATTTGATTTTACATGCACCATTTGGATGCATGAGTGTTGTATACACATATAGCTATATAGTGATTTTTGATTTGATTTGATTTTTATTCTTTACATTGATGTATTGTGTGTTTTTGTAGTGCCCACGCATCACCATTTGAAGCGCTCATCACTTTCTTATTTTATTTACCTATTTGTGGACACCATAGATTGAGCGGCCTCAGATTTGTGGTTGCTATCCAGTTTTTTTCACCATTGTGTACTCACAGTAGCGCATTAGATTTTTCTTATTCATCTGATGGGGCACACTAGCGGCAATTGATCAGCATACTTGCAGTATCTGATGGGGCACAGTAGCGACAATTGTTGGGCACACTGGCAGCATCTGATGGAGCACAGTAGCGGCAATTGATGGGCACATGGCAGCATCTGATGGGGCACAGTAGTGGTAATTGATGGGCACACTGGCAGCATCTGATGGGGCACAGCAGCGAAAATTAAAGGGACCACTGGCAGCATTTGATTGGGAACACTGGCAGCAATTGAGGGGCACAGTGTCAGCAATTGATGGGTACCAGCTGCCACTGCTGTCCCCCACTTATCAGCCTAATTTATTACTGTCCCCCACTTATCAGCTTAATGTATTACAGTAATACACAAAGCCAACAAGTGGGGGTCGGGGGGACAGTAATACATGAAGCTGACAAGTGAGAAATTTGAAGGTGATACAGGGGAACAACAACTGAGGGGGCAGTGATTAAGGAGAAGGTGAAACAATTGGGGGGACAGTAATGAAGAAGAATGTGAAGGTGTTTGCACTGCATTAATGGACAATGATCAGGCTGCACTGATGGGCACTGATCAGGATACATTAACAGGCACTATCTGCACTTTTTTAATTACTACATTGTATCATATTTGTCTTGCTTCATAACATCAATCATCCATCATAAGACCACGTGGACATGGATGGCGAGCCGATTTGTGGTTCAGTGGGCCACTTGACTGGACTTGCCCCCCAGGCCTAAGGTTGCCAGTCCTCCCCTGTTTACAGGTGCAATTAGGCGCAGGGCAGTGTATGAATTAGGTGGGGCAACTGGTGGCGAGTAACTCTTTAGGCCCGGCTAGTAGCTCAGGACTTGAAATTTTGAGCCCTGCCCTATAACAGAGTTTCCCTTTATCCCAGATCCCCATAACATCAGGGACCACAGAGTTCTCCTTTACATCAGGGGCCACAGGTGAGGACTCCAGAAAATTTCCACCGAAAAGGAGTCTCTTCATCCTGACGTAGCCTCTAGCTCTCAGGTGAAGACTCTAGGCAATTACCACCGAAAAGGAGTCTCTTTATCCTGACATAGCCTCTAGCTCTCTTCTTGGGTGTTTTTCAGGCATTTTACGAGTGTTTTATGAGCTGAAAACTCTAAGGTGTAAATGCAGCCTAAAGTGGTAGTTGACTTTTTCTTTCTATATCTCCTAGACTTGCACTGATTGAGCAGCAGCGGGTGATGTCACTGTGAGCTGTGTGCCACTCCTGAGACTCTCGTGCATGTCATCACGGCTCATCCAATCAGATGGCTAGAGTCCTCAAACCGGGAAAGAAGACAGAGGGAAGATGGAAGCGTCTGCTGCGGTGACAGCGTGCCACTGGAGGGCTTTTTTTTAAGGCAAGTCTTTCATAAAGTGCTGGTATGCACTGCATACTAGCACATTGTGCCTTTAACTTGCAGGGCTTGTCATTGTTTGAAATGCCTTTACTACTGCTTTAAATAAGAGTCCACAGCATTCCCCATTACAATAGCAGAGTTTGCAGAATTGCCATTTACAGTGCAAGGGGAACTCTTGTGGATCCTGATATGAAAAGGGAACACTGTAGACCAGGGGCGGACTGACCATTGAAGTGCACTATGCCACTGGCAGGCCCCATCAGGGTTGCCAGGCTCATTAAAACCAGGGACAGTATGTAAAAATCTGTGTTTTTTTTTTACATCTGTCCCTGATATATCCAAAACCTACATGCTTTTGATGTGAAAATCCCGAGATTTTAGCTGCCCTGCCACCTTGCTAGGTGGCCATCTGTAAGCCCAAGAGCCCCATAATCTTCTATTGCCCGGAGGCCCCATGTGTTGTCAGTCCGCTTCTGCTGCAGACTGTGATGTAAGGGGGAATAATGCAGACCTTAATGTAAGGGGGAACTGGGATTCTTGTGTAAGAGGGGGAGGCTCTGGTGTTCAGAGACCCCCTATATCAGAGTTTCCTTTTATCCTAGATCCCCATAACATCAGGGATAACAGAGTTCTCCTTTACATCAGGGGCCACAGATGAAGACTCTAGAAAATTACCACCAAAAAGGAGTCTCTTCATCCTGACATAGCCTCTAGCTCTCTTGTTGGGTGTTTTTCAGGCATTTTACGAGTGTTTTATGAGCTGAAAACTCTAAGGTGTAAATGCAGCCTAAAGTGGTAGTTGACTTTTTTCTGTTTTTTTCTATATCTCCTATGTCACTGTGAGGTGTGTGCCACTCCTGAGACTCTCGTGCATGTCATCGCGGCTCATCCAATCAGACGGCTAAAGTCCTTAAACCGGTAAAGAAGACAGAGTGAGGATGGAAGCGTCTGCACTGCATACTAGAACATTGTGCCTTCAACTTGCAGGGCTTGTTATTGTTTGAAGTGCCTTTATTACTGCTTTAAATCAGAGTCCTCAGCATTCCCCATTACAATAGCAGAGTTTGCAGGATTGTCATTTACAGTGCAAGGAGAACTCTTGTGGATCCTGATATTAAAAGGGAACAATGTAGACTGTGATGTAAGGGGGGGGACATGATGCAGACCTTAATGTAAGGGGAACTGGGATTCTTGCGTAAGAGGGGGGGCTCTGGTGTTCAGAGACCCCCTATATCAGAGTTTTCCTTTATCCCAGATCCCCATAACAACAGGGACCACAGAGTTCTCCTTTACATCAGGGGCCACAGGTGAAGACTCCAGAAAATTACCACCCAAAAGGAGTCACTTCATCCTGATGAAGCTTCTAGCTCTCAGGTGAAGACTCTAGACAATTTCCTGGAAAAGGCGTTTGACTCCATTGATTGGGGTTGCATGGGCTTCGGTCCTGTGTTCCTCAAATGAATAGCAATGCTTTATGATAATCCGGTAGCGGCAATTCCCCTGAATGGTGGGGTGTCTGACACTTTTCCAGTCTCCGGGCTTGTTTGCCCTGGTCATGGAGTCTTATGAGGCGCTCTTCCACTTGGTTTATAGAGGCCCGAGGACCCCTTACTCATTGACGTCCTCTATGCATTCGGTGATCAGGGCATGGTCTGTGGCACAGGAGTTGAGATCCTCTGATCGGGTCACCTTCTCCCCTGATACCCCCTGTGGAGGAATCCCAATTTGTCACACTTTCTGGATTATCCAGACCCGGTGGTGTGGACTGACTTTGGACCCTACGTCACATAGTAGTTAATCGCACCCTTATGTTCAGCCATACCCGCCCTGGGAGATGCAGTAGCCGCCAGCCATACCCGCCTTGGGAGATGCAGCAGCCGCCGCCAGCCATACCCGCCCTGGAAGATGCAGCAGCAGCCGCCAGCCATACCCGCCCTGGAAGATGCAGCAGCAGCCGCCAGCCATACCCCCCTGGGGGACAGCAGCAACCGCCTATATCTGCAGGAATCCTGAAGAAGTGAAGATTAAAGGGTTAGTAAAAAAAAAAAAAAAAAATCATGTTCATTTAAAATAACAAACATATTCTACTTACCTCCACTGTGCATATCGTTTTGCACAGAGTGGCCCCGATCCACGGGGTCCCTCGGCAGCTGTCTCTGGTCCTCCCCGCAAGTACTGACCACAGTCATGCGAGAGCTCGCATGGTGGTGAGTAATTGCGGGAGCGCATTCTGTGATACAGCGAGCATCCATATCCACTCTCTGTATCACTCAGCCTCGCCCCTTGGCACCACATCACTGGATGTGACTAACAGCAGCGTCAGCCAATGGCTGCACTGCTCTCAATCCATCCGCTCTAGCCAATGAGCAGCTAAAAGGATCTTGTGACCGAGCGCAGGACTTTCGAGGGGTCAGGTAAGTATAACGGGGGCTCGGGGGGGGGGGGGGTATGGCGGCAGCATCAGATGTTTTTTCACCTTAATGCATAGATTGCATTAAGGTGAATTTTTTTTACTTTACAGTTCCTTTAAGGTCAGTTTTTAATTAAACATCAATGGGCATATCTGTTTGCTACACTCGCTTTACTGAACTGCTTTCAAAGTGATCCGCAGGTGGAGTGCAGTGCACCCGTGGGTTACCTGCACTGAGCTATAGACTTCTGTTATTACCTGTGGGTTTGGTATGCTTTGGTATGCTAAAGCACACCAACCCTGCAAGATATAATAGAATTCTATGGCAAAGTGCAGCTAACCCGCAGGAAAGCCACAGGTGCACTGGGCTACATCTGCGATGCAAGTAAACCACACACACACACACACACACACACATCACGTGATCGCAGCCTTGGGCCCTTTTACACGATCAGTCCAATTGGGTCCGTCTGTTTTTCAGGCGGACCCAATCTAACCCTCCATTCACCTCTATGGAGCATCAGGTGTAAACAGATTTGTGTCCGTTTACACCCACAAAACAGAGAGGGATCCGTCCCATTCCACCTCGGCAGATAGAATTGGAGCGCCTATAGAGTAGAGCGGGCTGTGTCCATGTCTGCTCTGCATATACGGAGTGGTCACGGACCTGTCATCCACCCGCTCCACTCATTGTGGCCTGTGACCGGTTACCAAGTCACTTAAGTGGCCCTCGCTCTTCAAAAGATTGGGCACCCCGTGACTTAGAACCCCAAACATTATATATTTTTAGAAGAAGCCCTAGAGAATTAGTTGGCGTTGCAAGTTTTTATGTCAAGATAAAGTATTAAAATTTCACGCTATGAGTACATAATATGGCTGCTGACTTACCTGAAAAATGCCACAAGAGTGGAATGGACAAAGAAGTGGATAAGGAGAGAGGTATGGGTGGCGCTGCCAATATCTAATGTGCAATAATTATGAAGGAATATTAAATAGTATTAGATTGAAAGTAGTGTACTGTCTCTTTAACACTTCAGCCCCAGGAGAATTTACCCCCTTCCTGACCAGAGCACTTTTTGCGATACGGCACTGCGTCGCTCTAACTGATAATTGCACCGCGTGACATTCCACCCAAACAGTAAGAAATATTGCATTGTCCATACCACCAAAAGAAAGCTCTATTTGTGGGAAAAAAAGACCATGAATTTTGATATATATATATATCTATCTCTCATTCTCATAAGCTCGCAGCATGACGATATGTACTTCTCACACAGGAATTCATCTTCCCCACCCACCAGAAGAGCTCCCTGTGTGATGAGTGGATGTCATCTGAAGATATCCAGGGTAATAGAAATAAAAAGGAAACTCAGAAATCTGATGGAACATTCTGAACACAACACATTTCACTTGTAAACTCCTCATGCCAGTGTTTGATCATCTCCAGGGACAGACCTGGTAAAGCCACAGCCTATGGGCAGCAATGGAAGTCCTAGAAGACAGGTGGTCTCCTTGTAGCAGTAGGAGGGCTCTCACCATGCCAGTACAGCAGCGGGTTATCCATGGCTTGCTCTCATCATTCTTGTATACATGCAACTTCCCGCTGGTGTCTCCCACTATCAGTTCATTCAGCTGGAAGGAGAGATGAAAAGGGGCGTGGTGAGTACAGTAGTCATGTGACCAGCCACCCTCGTGTGCACAGCGTCCACCACTACCAGGTAGACAGCTACTTCCCAGCCACTAGCAGAGCCCGTAAGTGACGACGGAGAGCACCAATCAGGTGCGATATCAACAAATACATACAGAACACAGGCCACGCCTGCTGGTGAGAGGCGGGGCTGCGAGCTGATAGACCAAGAATTGAAGGGGAGGAGTTTGCTACGGAGCGCGCGGCGAGAGGCCGTTACCTTTCTACGTCACTCTGAGGGAGGAGCAGAGAGCGACTAGCCAGCTAGAGGAGCCGCACAGTTCGCCTGCTCTCCGTCACGCCCACCTTGATCTCTTACTGAAGCAAGACAGCCTGGAGCAAACGGGGTATGTCGTGGCCGACAGGCTAAAGGCCTGCTCACGCTCGATGGCCGGACTGGGGAGACTACAAGGATCTATATTATCCAGCCTGTCACCCAGCCGACAGTTGATAGTAGATCTCAGGATCCAAAATTTTTAATAAAAAAAGTTCTCCAGGACCAATGGGCCCCGAGGGAGCCAGGCCCTTCTCCTACACTAGGCAAAAGAAAAAAAAAAACTGAGCTGCTGAGTGCATGGTGAGGGGTTAAAGCCAGAGGGACCGCCCCCTGGGCAGGGCTGTTCAGCTTTGGTATAATTACATGTTTTTGTATATCTAACATGTCTGCCTAGTCCTCTCCTAATAGACGGAACATAACCCACTTATCAAGACTAAAGTAGCTGGAAGAAAGAGAAATATATATATAATCAGTGTGTACTGTATTATTTTTATGAGATTAGTGTGTACTGTGTGTATGTGTGTATATATATAAAAAAATCAGTGTGTACTGTGTTTGTGTTTATATATAAAATCAATGTGTACTGTGTGTGTAATATATATATATATATATAAAAAAAAAATCAGTGTGTACACTGTGTGTGTAATATATATATATATAAAATCAGTGGCTACTGTGTGTGTGTATATATATAAAATCAATGTGTACTGTGTGTGTAATATATATATATATATATATATATAAATCAGTGTGTACACTGTGTGTGTAATATATATATATAAAATCAGTGGCTACTGTGTGTGTGTATATATATAAAATCAATGTGTACTGTGTGTGTAATTATATATATATATATATATATATATATATATATATATATATATATATATATATATATATATATATATATAATTACACACACAGTACACATTGATTTTATATATATACACACACACAGTAGCCACTGATTTTATATATATATATATATATATATTACACACACAGTGTACACACTGATTTATATATATATATATATATATATATTACACACACAGTACACATTGATTTTATATATAAACACACACACAGTAGCCACTGATTTTATATATATATAATCAGTGTGTACTGTATTATTTTTATGAGATTAGTGTGTACTGTGTGTGTATATATATATATATATATATATATATAAAAAATCAGTGTGTACTGTGTGTGTGTGTGTTTATATATAAAATCAATGTGTACTGTGTGTGTAATATATATATAAATAAATCAGTGTGTACTGTGTGTGTAAAATATATATATATATATATATATATATATATATATATATATATATATATATATATATATATATGAGACCATTGTGTACATTATATATATATATAAAAAAGATTAGTATGTGTATACTGTGTGTGTTTATGATCAGTTTGTATATTGGGTGGGGAGCCGCCAGCATCCAGACGTGTCACTGTAGCAGGAAGAGGTTAGGTGTGGCGCCTTTGTCTGCCTGCAGGGGGAGCTCCTGGGATGGCGCGCTCCTCGCTGGCAAGTCGTGGCTGTGTATATCGTGTGTGGAGCGGTTGCATCACCATTTTTCATGGTAAACACGGAAAATTAAACGTTTTGCACACAGAATGGAGGAAAGCGAAGGCTCCGGCCAGCTGAGGTGAGTTTGTGGTGTCCGGTAGGTATGTATGGTGCCGTGATGAGGCGGAGGAGGCCTGTGCGGCCTGTAGGAGCGGCGCTAGAGTAGTATGCGGAGGGGGGCGCTCCTTTGTACTAGGCCCTTCTTTGTGTTGGCGCTCCCTGTATTATATTGTTGGGCAGGCTCGGTGGTACGGGGCATGTCCATGGCATGTAGTGCTGAGTTTCGTTTGAGTAGAGAAAGGAGTCGTTGTGAGCGGGCTGGTGTCGTCATGAGTATCGGTGAGGGTGGGCCATACTGGTCATGTCTGTGATAGCTGAGCCCCCCCCCCCTCTCTCCCCCCCCTCTCTCCCCCCCCCCTCATCACCCCCTCTAGTGGCGAGCATGCACGGAGCAGTCAGTCCGGTTTGGCGTGTTGTTGATGGTGACAGGTGGTGAGTCAGCTCTGACTGTGCGGATCATGCTCAGACATGTGCCAGGGATCTAGCCCCGACTTGTCTGCTCTCACACTCATAAAGACGGACATCGGCTACACCGTCCTGCACTTTATATACTGGGAGCCCAGCTCCACAACCTCAGCACTTTATATGTCAAGGTAAGAAAAGCCCTCTCCTGCTCATCTACATTTCTCCCTTCTCTTTGATCATCCCAATCACTGATCATGTCATCAACACAAGCTGTCAAGGAGCAATCCACTTATCATCTTCTTTTCTTGTTCTCATAAAGAATCCTCTATTCGTTACAGGCAAGCGTGCAATGTATCGTCTACCAGTACCGATTGTATAGAAAACTCTGCAATCATGGGCTCAGACAACGAAACACTGGTGAGTAAACGCTATGTATATCCTCTTTAATTGATTTGCCATTGTTGTCATTAGCCTGTCATTAAGCCTGATTCTTCCAACTGGTTAATATTTCAGGTTAAACCAAATCCACTTCTGTTGCATCTGTTAAAATCTGCCGGTGCCCAGAAGGATACCTTTACAATGAAAGAGGTGCGCGGATGATATGTTTGCGTAAGATTGTATGCAGTCTGTATTAGCCGTGCTTTTATTGTCTGATATAATATAGTTCATTGCATTGTTTCCATACGCTGTAGGTTATTTACCATCTTGGTCAATACATTATGGCCAAGCAGTTGTATGACGAGAAGCAACAGCATATTGTCCACTGCTCTAATGATCCTCTGGGAGAACTATTTGGGGTACAGAACTTCTCTGTAAAAGAACCAAGGTAATATAAATACAGTGTGTATGTGAGATTGTGACGTTCTAGAAGGATTTCTTTTTATGTAGGGCTCCATGCACACTGGGCTTTAAAAAACGTCTGTTTTCTTGGGAGCAAAAAAAAAACTCATAGAGCATTTTTTTGGTAAAAAGTTTAGGAGAGTTTTTTAACTTTTTTTTTTTTTTAATTAATTTTTTTCTGCCT
This sequence comes from Rana kukunoris, assembly GCA_029574335.1. Lineage (NCBI taxonomy): Eukaryota > Metazoa > Chordata > Amphibia > Anura > Ranidae > Rana > Rana kukunoris. The sequence goes on from CM056051.1 coordinate 212,818,108, forward strand.
CTAAATATTGAGCTCATGATATGCCTGTAATCATCCTAATGTACATGGACACAGGATAACCTTGAGCTGCTTCTACAGGCAGAACACAAAACTTCTATAGAAGCAACGTTTTTTTTTTTAAGCCAGTATGCATGGAGCCTAAACATTACAGCGTGTGCACACAGCGTTTTAATTCCTGCTTTTCCTCTGTAAATCTTACTTTTTTCTTAAAATTTGTTTAAAACATGGCTATCTTTTTATTTTTTATTTTATGCTGCATTAAGGCACAAATCTGATTCTGCTTTATTTTGGAACCTAATGGGGACCTCCAATAAATATGATTCTATCCTAATTCGGCGGGTCCCTGCTTGCCAGCTGTATTGCATATTCATTTTGACATACAGCAAGTTTTTCTCCCTTTATTCTACTCTCTCTCCTCATTCTTTCATCACTGACTGCATACCATTCCCTACATCAACTGACTGACTTCCAAAATAACTATCTACTTATTAATTTTTTCCTTTAAAACGCGCTCTCTTTCTCTTTTAAACTCCTTTTATATATCCCAATGCCTGAAGCCGAATTGATACTTTTTTTTGCCCACAGCAACCTCAGATCAGCCATACATGTTAAGATTTCTGTCAATAGATTCCTTCATGCTTGCTTAAAGGATAAGTTCACTTTTTGAACCTGTTGCGTGTGAAACCCTGAAAATGGGATGTAGCATGTCGCATATGCATCGGCCCCCATGATGATCTTCTCCCTTCATTAGCTGTCACAATGTCACAGGGGCCTCTGCTCACCCGGCCGCTTCATTCCTTCACAATGTTCTGTGAATGGGAAAACTACAGGTACAGGCAGTCTTTGCAACTGTAGTTCTCAATGATCTACCAGGGCGCTGTGGTAGTTTGATTATTTTTTTTCTGTCAAGTCTGTAACTGCCTGCCCATACAGTGTATGGGCATCCAGCTTACACTGACAGTCTATAGGAGTCCTGCATTGCACCCACAATATGCTGATCACAGGTACAATGCTTTACAGGCTCCTACAAAAAAAATCGTATATACACAATTTTTTTTTTTTTTTACCTGCAAACAAAAATGTGCATTTTATTCTTCTTTTTTTTTAAATTAAACTTATCCTTTTAACAGTGATGATGGTGGAATTTTCCCTGCTAGCTAGTGTATATTCTCACAGCTCCTGCAGCGGTTATAATACTCAAACAATGAATGCATTGGCTACAGTCACTGTTCAGCTAAGACATTTCCATATAGCTTCTTTTGATTTTGAGATTGAAGTTTGTTAATTTAACCACTTAAGACCCGGACCAAAATGCAGGTAAAGGACCTTGCCCCTTTTTGCGATACGGCACTGCGTCGTTTTAACTGACAATTGTGCGGTCGTGCGACGTGGCTCCCAAACAAAATTGGCGTCCTTTTTTCCCCACAAATAGAGCTTTCTTTTGGTGGTATTTGATCACCTCTGCGGTTTTTATTTTTTGCGCTATAAACAAAAATAGAGCGACAATTTAAAAAAAAATGCAATATTTTTTACTTTTTGCTATAATAATTATCCCCCAAAAATATATAAAAAAAAAACGTTTTTTTTTCCCTCAGTTTAGGCCGATACGTATTCTTCTACGTATTTTTGGTAAGAAAAATCGCAATAAGCATTTATCGGTTGGTTTTCGCAAAATTTATAGCGTTTACAAAATAAGGGATAGTTTTATTGCATTTTTATTAATTATTTTTTACTAATAGCGGCTATCAGCGGTTTTTTTCGTGACTGCGACAATATGGCGGACACTTCGGACAATTTTGACACATTTTTGAGACAATTGTCATTTTCACAGCAAAAAATGTATTTAAATTGCATTGTTTACTGTGGAAATGACAGTTGCAGTTTGGGAGTTAACCACAGGTGGCGCTGTAGGGGATGTGTGACCTATGTGTTGTGTTTACAACTGTAGGGGGGTGTGGCTGTAGGTGTGACGTCATCGATCGCGTCCCCCTATTACAGGGATGACGCGATCGATGCTACGGCCAGAGAGAAGCACGGGGAAGCCGTGTGTACACACGGCTCTCCCCGTTCTTCCGCTCCAGGGACGGATCGCCGCACTGCAGCGGCGATCGGGTCCGCGAATCCCGCTGTGCCCAGCCGTGCCATTCTGCCGACGTAAATGTGCAGTAGGCGGTCCTTAAGTGGTTAAGAGAGTCACCCACAGCTGAATTTCTACTAATTCAGAAAGAATCAGACTAAATTTGAGCCATGTTTGTCCCTCATAAGCTGGTCATTCCTGTACAAAATGGGACATGTAAGGCATATTCTGGTTGCTATAGGTGACAAAAATGAATTCAGTAATTTTGATATATAAGGTACAGTGTGCATTGTTTTGTAAGTATACGTATACAGTTGGTCATGCTTGACTTGATTAAAACTTTGCATGTTACTGAGCAAAGTACAAATCCAGGAGCCACTGTATCAATCAATGCATGCTGAACACAAGCCGAATTGTGCAATGTCAGGTTTGACCAACTGTCAAGTTGCTACTCACAGAGCCTTCTGCTAATATGGCTATTAGTATATATATATGGTCATCATAAATGTTACATTTTGATAATACATTCTCCTTTAGATTTAACATCAAATATCTAAAGCAAGGCCTCTTGAAAAAACATTTTTCAGGGAATCTTTACACTTTTTTGTGTTTGTGTAAATGTCACAAGCCGACTGCCAGAAGCCATCTGGTAGCCCAATGTTCCTGGCACTGTCGGCCCCCACCCTCTTCCTACTCCTGCCATAGATCCTTCCAGGCGCCCATTGGTGGATCAAGGACTAGCACGCTGGGTGCCGCTGGCTGGAGGGAGATCTAACCACAATCCTTTGTTTTCCCCTTCTGTAACTGACTCAAACATCACCTCTGGGTCCTGGTGTCACTGTCCCCAGACATACTGGAGTGCAATCTGCACTCTAATCTTACATACCTGATGTCTTATTAAAATGAACTTGTCACCAAAAAGGACTTTGTTCCAATGTGATTGTTGGGGGGGAAAAAAACTTTTTTTTTATTACCCCCCCCCCCCCCAAAAAGGAAGACATTTAAGTGTCCTTACCTCCACACATTTACAAATGTAAATGCATGCTTCGGGGTGATTATGCACAAAAATTCATGGTTTACCCCAAACTGATGACTTTTAAAGCATCGCCTGTAGAAAATATGGGGTATATAAGTTTGCTACTAATAAACCTAAGAATTTTTATTTTTTATTTTTTTTGAAAATGTCCCATAGCAAAACATGTTAATGAACTGTAGTGTTTCTGCAAAAAAAAACACATAGGTGTGACCCAGGCCTAAAATGGTTAATGACATAATGGGTTAAAAAAATAACATTAGTACAAAAAGAACAAATAATCGCTACTGTAAGGGGTTCATTTTTTACTGTGACAGTGAAAGTAATATTTACAGTAGCGGTTTGCTCTTTTTGTACTATAAAGGGCTAATTTTTTTTTTTTTTAACCCCATTATGTTACTGGCTGATTAATCGATTATGAAAATGGTAATCGATTAATTTCGTAATCGATTTGTTGTCGATTAGTTGTTTCGGCCCTAGAAAACGCACACAATTTTAAGGTGTGACATCTTGGGTATATATTTACTCAGTGCAGCCTCATCTTTTAGATTTTAACAAAAAAGGATAATTTGTTGCATTTGGTGTGCGTTAAAAATAACTTTAGAAAATTTCAGTTGCAAATACCCTAAAGTGTTGCGTTAATATTGTGACATAAAAATTGGATCTACCACTATTTTATTCTCTAGGGTGTCCGTTTTCAGAAAAATATAAATCATGTTTTGGTGTTTTCATGTAATGGCTCTGGTAGCAAAAAGGTCATCGACTCCCTTCACACCTCAGAGGCCTGGTGCCCTGGGTTAAGGCAGTCTATTCAGAAGGAACGGATTGGCAACACAGCCTTCTGTTAACACAGTGAGATGTAGGTCTGTCGGCTCTTGCTACTGTAGGTTTGTTCGATGGAGTGCCTTTCACAATAAATCACACTGTGCAGAGTAGTGTGTGTGTGTGTTACCACATGGTAAAATGCTGCATTTTACTGAAAGATAATGTAACATTTAGACATGACGCCACAATGACAGGCCAGTAAATTTATAATCTTGTAAAGGTGACCCTGGCACAACCTAGTTTTTGGTAAATCTAATGGAGATTGTGTAAACTGATTTTTAACATGGGTGACCTGCATAACATGGATAAAAACATTCACTGTCCTCTGGCTGTGCACAGTGACTGCTTTTGTCTATTTGGAAAACTGGAGTGAAGAAACAAAGGTAAGTAAGTGAACCTGGACTAATGTTTTGTCTAAAACATAAGTTATGTATCCTCATATGTTTATATAATGTTTACAGATTTTTGAAGCCCTATCTGTAGAAATGTACACTTTGACAAAAATGTGTTGTTTGTGACTCCTTCAATAGGTGAGGTAAAGGGGGGGGGTGTGACAGAATTGGCCCTGTGTATGAGATATGTCTGAAAAGTAATTGTGTCACTTGTAGAAACCAGTGAGTGACAGTGATTAGAATGATTTGGCCCACATGGATACCACATCTCAGAGAAAAGGTTGACAGTAGATATACTTTTGGTCAGTCTTGCCCATTTTAGATTAAGTTTTATATTTGTAAAGCTATGTTACAATTAAACATGTTTGTCCTGTTGGATTCCTGATTGGCCGTGGTGGAGAGGCAGGCAGATGTCACAATTTTAACCTTGGCCAATCAGAGGATGCCTTGTAATAATAAGGCTTCTTCTAAATGATGGAGATGTGGTCAGGCTGGCTCAATAAAGTTATGAATGATATCAAGCAGGAAGTCGCCCATACTGCGGTGGAAGATGGTGCTGCATACTGTATTGGCTAATGCTACAACAGTGTATTACAGTGCTCACAGCGACCTCATAGTTATTTAAAGGAAGTCGTTTGTTTGGGCCACCTTTTCCCAAATAAACAAATTAAAGTCATATTAAATTTGGAATCTTACTTTAAGATTCTATTCACATCTATGTGCTTGTACCAGACCACATTGTACAGGATATGTGCATTTTTTTATTGAATTACCATTTGTTTTGAATGGAACCCAAACATACATTTAGTGCAAGTTAACACAGCCTTCAGCTTGTATAAGATTAGTGTGAACAGCATGCATTTTGCTGAGCTTTCTGCAGCCTTTTGTTGGAGCTTTTAAAGTGCCATTCTGCTTCACTTTGGCATTGTTAAACAGTAAACACAGATCTTAAATGGAGTGCAGACTGTCACTTAAACAAGCTGCTAGCAGGTTTCAGCACTACTGGAAGTTTGTTGAAAGGCTGCTGAAGCATGCTAAACATTGCTGCTTTCTGTTTTTTATGTTCCAGAGTCTCTTCTAGCTGGTGGCCTCCTAAGGACAGCATAACTATTATCCCTATACGGATCTATTTATATGGATTTGTTTTATTGCCCTGTTCTGTGACCCATCCCATACCTCTTGTTTTTAGTGTTGTAGAGCCAGATCCAGAGCGTTCATATTATCCCACTGTTTGTATGCTGTAGCATGCTAGCTGCCTATTTAAAGTGACATTCAGCACTCCTAATACAAACAGGAGCTGAAGAGTGCTTTATTCCTAAAAACAAAAAACAAAAACGAAAAATCAGCAAAAGGGACATAATTTACAGTATGTAGGATGTTGTCATGTTGCTGATTCCTTTCTATGTTACTGAAATTCTTCCTCCATTTATGTCTTCACCCCCACTGTTGTAACCTTCTTGCGCTATCGCAGGCTTCCTACAAGAGAGCTTGACTAACTTCCCTTTTTGCCCACCTCTTCTGCCGAGCTGCTCTATTCTTAGAAGCTGTACTACAGCTTCTTTGAATGGAGGGGGTGAAGCTATAAATTATCCATCCTTCATCCATTTTCAGATTTCTTCCCATTTATAGAAGCTGTAATACTGTGGAGGAGTTAGGCGGAAAAGGCAAGCATAGTTGGGCACTTTTGATGAGCCTGTGGCAGCCTCTTGTATTGACCCCCACTGCATGGGGAAAGTTGTGCCGGTGGGAGTCGTGAAGGGCAAAAGATTTCAGACAAGGAATCGGCACAAAAATGACACATCTTACTGACTGACTGAAGTTGTCTCTTGTGCTTGTTTTTTTATTTATTATTATTTTAGCTACACTTGGGCTTTAACGAGTTCAAGAAGGATGCTTTAAGCCTGCTGAAAACTTTACAAAAGCTTTCTGAAGGTTTCATAAAAGATTGCAATTATACAAGCTCAACTAGACCATACATTGTAATGCATAGCACCTTCCTTTCAGCACACCACAACTTACAGGTGTGAATGCTGTTTGAATTATGGTGCAGGTAGTTGCATTAACACACATAAATCTAAATTTAGATTAATATAGGCTATCTTTCTGACCTGAAAATTCTAGCTACTTCTTAAAGCGGTAGTTCACCCTTTTATTTACCTCTCTTGTAGCCTTACTGTCTCCCAGAGAGCATTACTAAACAGTGTTTTTTTTTTTTTTTTTTTCTAAAGGCTTACCTTTATCTTTTCTCTAATGTGGCCTGTCACTCACCTCTCCCCGCGGATTATTGGGTGTGCCTTCCTTATCCCCCGATGCGCAGAGCCTCCTGGGAATTCGATGTGATGTTCCCAGGAGACGATCTCTCTTAAAATCCTGCGATATTACCGCGGTCACGTGACTCAGCAAGCGGGTCATGTGACTCGGCAAGCGGGTCATATTGACGCCGGCCGTTGCCATGGTAACTGTGCTGTGTTGACGGCGCCGTTCGCCGTCAACACAGCACATCAAAGGACATGCGCGGGATACAGCGGTGCATGCTGGGACGCATTCACCGCCGTATCCCGGAAATGTTTAGGACTGGGCTTCAACGTGCCCAGCGTGCCAGGGATCAAGATGAAAACTGCCTGAAGACAAAAATAAAACTTATAGTTTGGCAGTAGAATCGCATCCTGGGGGCGAATAATTCGGGACACACGGGCTGCTATTGAATTAAGGTAAGAGGAGCCTAAAACTTTTTTAAAAAAAAAACCAAAATCGAGTGAAAGACCGCTTTAAGGATTCCCAATTTGTTGACTTAGAACAAGCAAGCAGCTTTAATAAAATCGGTGGGAATTCTGAACAAATGATCTGTATTTTTGTAAAGCAGTAATAACTTGGAGTATTAGGACCAATATATTATTACAAAAGTTTAAATTAGAAATGTTAGAATTAACTGTGCGTCTTGTTTTTCTTCCAGTACAGGTTTATTTTAAGAAAAGGAAATAAAGCCTTCACTCTATCTTTTTGACACATTTGATTTTGTAAGGCAGGACAGTGGTATACTGTAATTAATATGGGCATAATTGACACAACATTGTCCAAACGCATAGATAGATCTACAACATTTACACACATGACATTGGGCCTGATAAGTGTCTTAAAGAATCATATTCCCAATTATTATACACACATGTTGTGATGGGGAACATCTGATTGCTAGGGGCAACAGGGCCTGTTTATTTTTTCAATCTTCAGTTTAGTAAATTATAGATATGTCTACAGTTTCCACCTCACATTTAATCACTTTTTAAAGTTTCCTGTTGCACAACCAGTAATTCAAAGGTTTGCGCAGAGAAAGGGAGATGGAGAGATATGTGTGTGTATATAAGGCTAATGGTATGTTTGTCTGTGACAACAAAGATTATTGAAGTCTAAAATATGATTACAAATTGTTGCTGGCAGAACTTGCCTCCATATTGTAAACCTAGAGCTACAAAACAAATATTTCAGAATTGAACAGAATTTCTAATATATGTGCATGTATGAGAATGTACAGAATTAAAATATGATCTCCCGCTTTCTTCCCTTAGGAGGTTGTATGCAATGATCTCAAAAAATCTAGTGACTGCTGATTCACAAGGTAAGCAATCGAAATACATGTACTTCTAATACTAGTTTAGCTTACAAGTCTCTACTTTTAATCTTTCTGTATTTAAACCAATTCAGTTCTCACATCTGTACACCCCCCTATGGACCAGAGCAATTTTTTTACATTTCCACTATGAACCTTTGTCATTAAAGGGGTGTTCCAGCCAAAAAATGTGTTTATTAAAAGTCAGCAGCTACAAAAAGTGTAGCTGCTGGCTTTTAATAAACACTCACTTACCTGCTCCTGCGTTCCAGCGACGCACCGACCGGGGCTCCGCTCCTCTCCCCCCTCCCCGGCCGGCGTCTCCATCCTGACTGTGGGCACCCAGCCATGACAGCCTTCGGCTTCACGGCCGGGCACCCACTGCGCATGCGCGAGCCGCACTGCGCATGCACGCGCGGCTCGCCGCACTGCGCATGCGCGCGCGGCTCGCCGCTGATTGGAGAGGCGATCGCATGGGACCTGTCAGTGTCCCATGTGATCGCCTACAGGGAGGGGCTGGTGTAGGCGATTAAGGCTTAATCGCCTAACCAGCCCCTCGGCAGAAACAGGAAGTCCCACTCCTACTGAAGCCCCCACTCCCCCCCCCCCCCCCCAAAAAAAATGACATGCCAAATGTGGCATGTATGGGGGTGAGGAGTGGGATAAGAGGAAGTTCTAAATTTGGGTGGAACTCCTCTTTAAAGTGTAAGTTCACATTTCAGGAAGGTGTGTGGTTTTTTTTTTTTTTTTTTTTTTTTTTTTTTTATTATATATTTTTTTTAAGAGATGCCCACTATGTAATTCTACATCCAATGAATAGTACGTACTGTAGCATCTCCTCTTGAATACGGTTCTCCCATTCAAATGCAGATTTGTTGGAGACTGTCCAGAAACAGCACTAATCCCCCCCCCCCCAAATTTCTCCTGTTCCTGCCGTTTACAGGACAGGCTTAATTTCACCAATGGCACCCCCTAGTTGTTGCTCTGAGCAATTTAACCACTTGTCATCCGTCCTATGACGGCAGGCGGATAACTTCATTGTCCTGACTGCACGTCATATGACGTGCAGTCATAGAAAGCTGCTAGGGGCGCGCGCACCCGTCGCATCACTGGGACCCCCGTGCGTGTGCCCGGCGGCCTCGATGGCCGCCGGGCACACACGATTGCCGAGTAACTGAGCTGGGACGTGCAGCTCTGTGTAAACACAGAGCTGCACGTCCCTGTCAGGGAGAGAGGAGATCGATTGTGTCCCTTGTACATAGGGACACAATCGGTCACCTCCCCAGTCACCCCCCCCCTCCCCCCCACAGAACACAAACTAGGAGAAACATTTAACCCCTTCCCCGCCCCCTAGTGGTTAACCCCTTCCCTGCCAGTTGCATTTATACAGTTATCAATGCATATTTATAGCATTGTTGACTGTATAAATGTAAATGGTCCCAAAAATGTGTCAAAAGTGTCCGATGTGTCTGCTATAATGTCCCAGTCCCGCCACCATTCCTAGTAAAAAATAAAATAAAAAAAAATCATAATTATGTCCCCTATTTTGTAGGCAATATAACTTTTGCGCAAACCAGTCACTATACGGTTATTGCGATTTTTATTTTTATTTTTTTTACCAAAAATATGTAGAAGAATATGTATCTGCCTAAACTGAGATAAAAAATATATATATATTTTTTTTAAATGGGATATTTATTATAGCAAAAAGCAAAAAATATTGTGTCTCTTTTCAAAATTGTCGCTTTTTTTTTGTTTATAGCGCAAAAAATAAAAACCGCACGGGCGATTAAATACCACCAAAAGAAAGCTCTATTTGTGGGGAAAAAAGGACGGCAATTTTGTTTGGGAGCCACGTCGCACGACCCCGCAATTGTCAGTTAAAGCGACGCAGTGCCGGAAGCTAACATTTTGTCTGGGCAGGAAGGGGGTGTAGGTGCACAGTAGGCAAGTGGTTAAACTGCACACATGGGCAGCGTGTCCACCCATGACTCCAACTAACCTTAGTAGTGACTGCTTTGGAACATTCAAACACAGCGTGTTCTGCCGAGAATCGTAATCTTTTTCCAAGCAAAAAAATTGTGATTCTCATTTTATCCAGAATCGTGCAGCTCTAGCCTGTACTTTCTTGAGTAGGGGAACCTTGCAGCCGCAACAGGACTTCAGTCCTTCATTGGCGTAGTGTGTTACCAAGTATTTTCTTGGTGACTATGGTCCAGGGCTGCCTTGAGATCCTTGACAAGATTCTCTCGTGTAGTTCTGGGCTGATTTCTTATTGTTCTTGTGTTAATCGAAAACTCCACGATGTGAGATCTTGCATGAAGCCCCAGACCGAGGGAGATTGACAGTTATATTGTGTTTCTTCCATTTACGAATAATCACACCAACTGTCATTCTCTCAGCTGCTTGGTGATGGTCTTGTAACCCATTCCAGCCTTGTGTAGGTCTACAATCTTGTCCCTGACATACTTGGACAGCTCTTTGGTCTTGGCCATGGTGGAAAGCTTGGAATCTGATTGCTTCTATGGACAGGTGTCTTTTATACAGGTAACCAGATGAGCAGTGATTTACCTACACCGCATGTGCAGTGTACCTGCAGCTTTCCTGCTGAATTTTTGCACTTAGCCATAGACTTCTATTATATCCTGTTGTTTTACCACCCCCCCCCAACTTTACGCGTGAACAAGCCCTAAGGGCGCCGCTGCCGAATTTAACTAAGGGCTCATTCACAAGTTCAGATCCTCTGAAAAGTGATCCAAGTGTGTGTTGACAGGTGGTATGGAGGTGATATGTTTCCTCCTCACCACCTGGTTTAAACCCATGATTGCTGTGCAGTGCATGCAATTGTGACACGATAGTATGGCAATCAGGTGTGAGGAGGCGACACTGATCAGTGATCTTCTCCTGTGTTGTTTGGGTAGATCTCCACCTCCTTTTAAGGTTGCCTACCCCTGACTTGGAGCACTTATGGCTATGGTGAAGCATTTATGAAGCTGGGTATTGGATGTGAGACAGTAGAGGTAACTGCATCCCAGAATGCACTAGGAAATAGAGAGCTAGAAAGGAGCAGCTACAGTCACTTCCTGTTTGTACAGAGCAGCTCTGTGGTAACACCATTTGCTTCTGTGTGCAGGCAAAAACAGCCAGCCAACAATACTGACAGTGCCAGGCAGGGGCAAAGGCATTGAGCATTATTGCCAGTAGTTCAAGCTTTTTGTTTAAGCAGAATTATGCTGGACGAGCTAAGTGTCAAAGAGATCAAAGTATACAAATCCATCTTGCAGAGAATTCACAAAATGTTTGCTATTGCACCACAACCTAACCACGCTTAAAGGTAGATCATTTTCTCTGCATTGCTTTCCCTTTTAAGCACTTCCAACTTGAAAAGCAATGCTTCCATGGGCATTTATCAAGCATTATTGAAACATTTTTAACGCTTCATAAACAACAAAAACACGCCATAATCACATAAATATAATAGAAGCGTTAACTAGCATTGCTTTGTTCTTCATAATTAACACATGTATGAACAAGCACTAGCTACACCTGCGATCTGTTAGACCAGGCTGTTGCTTAATGCTCTTGCCCCTATTAACAAATCAAAGTATTTCCCAAACATGCGATTATTATGTCAGCTTTGATATAGTATTGGCCTGTCGGCCCATAATAAAATAAAAACAGAACAGCTTTTTTTATTCAAACAGTGTACCAAAATAAAAGCCGTATATAAAAAATATTTAGGTATGCAGATTATTTAAAGTATTATATTAAGGGTAAAGCAGGCCATACACGGTCGAATTTCGAACAAATTTTCTTTTCAAAATCAGAAGGTTCGTTTTTTTTGTGATCCGATGATGCCACCATTGATTTTCGAAATTCGGCCGACCAAAACTTTCATGTTGCCGGGAATATTCTTTTCTCTCCGTAAAATATTCGTTTCTCTCTGGGGATTTTTTTTTCTTGCACATGCACATTTTATTTTTCTATTACATTTCTCACACAATTCTCCCATCATTGATCAGAAAATCGGCCGATTTTTGGAAAATTTCCAACATGTCGGATTTCTGAAATTTGTTTGCCACACGAAAATCGGCTGTTGCTGCAGCCCACTAATGGTGCGAAATACGAACGAAAATTCTTTGATACGATTTTCGAAAGAAAATTCTTTCGAAATTCGAACCGTGTATGGCCGGCTTTACTGGTACATACTGTCATGGCTAGATTTAACTTGGGCATCAAGGCTTTAATGATCTCTACTTGCAAAAGGGTTATAAAACATGCGATAAACACTGTTTTCTGCACATTCTACAATTGTCCTGTTTTGTATATTTAAATTATTTATCATATCCATCCAGAGCTTGGAACTATTGTCCAAAGTATTTTTCTATTTAGAATGTTGAAAGTCACCTGTGTATAGCTTTTATCATTTCTTTGTATATGTACCAATGATCTGTGTATTTTTCCTGCAGAGTGCTTGGGAGACATATTGTATGGGAAAGACAAGTGCACTTTACATACACAGGGATCTCAGCAGGTTGGTATACACTCCTAAACAGGTTATTTTATGCAGCTAAGAAAATGAAAGCCCCCCAAAGAGGGCTGTGTTAACGGTTTAATTCACCTTTTGTAACATGTGCAGTCCCCCACAACCCCCCCTGATCCCTGGTTTTGACAGCGAGCAGGACCAAGAGGCCACTTGCTGTCAGAATGTCAAAAACCACAGCCACGTCATTCATTCAGTGAATACTACAAGTACTGACAGCCTTTGCAGTTGTCAGCTTGTAGTTTTTTTTATTAACTGCCAGGGTGCTGTTGAGCGCTCTAGTAGTTCATTGTCATACTGTCAGAGTGTAACTGCCTGCTTGTATCGGAGGTACGAGCCGACAGCTTCACACAGTTTAGATCATGACATTGCACCCACGATCTGTTGATGGTGGGTGCGATTCCTTACAGACTCCTAACGAGAAAAAAAAAAACAGCACATTTTTCTTTTTTGTAAAGGTGAACTTATCCTTTAACCACCTTACCCCTGGCCCATGCTTTTTTTTTTTTTTTTCAGGATTTTTGGTAGAAATATTTTGGACCCCCAAATATTAGATTTTTGAAAGTAGATAACCTGGAGTAATTAAAGGGGTTGTAAAGGAAAACCTTTTTTTTTTCCCCATAATAAGCATCCTTTACCAGCAGACATTCCTCTTTTCACTTCCTCATTGTTCGTATTTGCTCAGAAGTTGCTCTATTTCTTCTCTGTTCTGTTCACTTCCTGCTTGTCTGATTGTTACTCACTACTGTGAAGGGAGACTTTACTGCGGTGGTCAGTAACGTGATCGCCCCCTCCTGGGAACTACATCTGTGCGGCAGTACACTCTCTACGTGTTAGAGACTTCAAGGAGGTGTAAAATACTGGGCGTGCCGCAATTCATACTGGGAAATGTAGTTCTTGCATGAACAAGCACCGCAAACCAGGAAGTGAATGAGAGAACAGAAACTAGAACGCTGGAGGTGATATAGATGAAGGAATTTAATAGGTATTTATTTGTTTTTTTAACAGAATCGTTACACTATTCTATTTTGCAGACATTAATTTTCGGCAAAATTTTTTTTTCCTTTACAACTCCTTTAACTGGTTGTTGTTGCAGTTTCATTATGCCACATAATATCTGTGCAGCCATTTTTTTTAAAAAAAGCGAATTTTTAGGAAAATATACACTAACCACTTCCATACCGGGCATTTACCCCCTTTCTGCCCAGGCCAGTTTTCAGCTTTCAGCACTGTCACACTTTGAATGACAATTGTGCAGTCATGCGACGTTGTACCCACATTCATTTTGATAATTTTTTTTTTTCCACAAATGGAGCTTTCTTTTGGTGGCATTTGATCAACTCTGCGGTTTTTATTTTTTGCGCTATAAACAAATTTTTTTTGAAAAAAAAAACTTTTGCTATCAAAAAAAAAAATGTTTGGTATAAAAATCGCAATAAGCGTATATTGATTGGGTTGCTCAAAAGTTAGTCTAGAAAATAGGGGATAGAATTATTGCATTTTTTATTATTTAAAAAAAAGTAATGGTGGCGATCTGCGTGACCTGTCGTGACTGTGACATTGCAGCGGACATATCGGACACATTTGACACTATTTTGGGACCATTCACATTCCTACAGCGATCGGTGCTATAAAAATGCATTGATTACTGTATAGGGGGTTAACACCTAGGGGGCGATCAAGGGGTCAAGTATGTTACCTAGGGAGTGAGTCTAACTGTAGGGGGAGAGGACTCGCATAGGGAGGAGACCGATCGGTGTTACTCTGTAATAGGAACCTACGGAACGGTCTCCTCTCACCTGACGGGACATGAATCTGTGTGTTTACACACACAGATCTACGTCCCTGCTCTGATGTGCAATCGCGGGTGCCCAGCGGACATCGCGTGCATTGGGTCCCCAGTGATGCGGCACAAGCTCTCCACAATGCAGGGAATCCCAGGACCTCATATGATGGCCGTCTGGAGGGATGAAGGGTTCCTGTGGCTGTCATAAGACAATATAGCGGTAGGGAAGTGGTTAAGGATTTTGGTGCTCACAAACACAGTATAATATCCTTTTTTTTTTTTTTTTCATGTAAAAGATGATGTTGTATACCAATATATCATGCTTTAGAATTGCATACACCTGTGTAATGATGGCAAACTACAGTACCTAAAAAACACCATAGGGGATGCTTTAATAAAAGGTTTACAGGTTACCAGTTTAGAGTTACAGGAGGTCTGGCACTAGAATTGCTCTCGCAATTTGCAGCGATACCTCAAATGTGTGGTGCGATCACGGTTTACATATTTAAAACTTTTTTTATATTTATTTATTTATTTTTGTCCCTTTTTACACACTCCTTGTGATAGCAAAAAGCATGACAGTTCCTCTTCATGGAGACCACAAATTTCTCTTCAGTCCTCAAAAGCAGTGGTCATCAACCCTGTCCTCCGTGTCCAGATTTTATGTATTACCTTGGGGAGATGCAGACCAGAATACTGCAATCACTGAGCAGCAAATGATATCACCTGTGATGTATTTCAGTTATCTTGCAAACCTGGCCTGTTAGTGGGCCCTGAGGACAGGGTTGATGACCGCTGCTCAAAAGCATCTGATCAAGCGGAGATCGGTTTGGTCTGATGGTGACGGGACTGTCAGTGCCCTGTAAAAGTGATCGTGGCTGTAGAGCTGCTCGGATCACTTTTACAAGAATCATACAAGCCCATCACTAGCTGTAAATTATGATACCTGTAGGTGCAGACACATCCAACCAACCACTTCAACCCGAGGATGTACAGGTACGTCCTAAGGGGTTGAAGTGGTTGATAACACGTCATACTTTAGCTAGTAAGTGGATAAAGATTATAGTCTCCAGCACTTCCATTATAGATCTGCAGTAAAAGTGAACCATTTACCCTAAATTCTACTTTTTTATTTTTATGCCACATTTTAGAAAATGGTCCTAATGTCTGATTAACTGTTTGTCTCACATCTAGGTGTCCCCTGTGGAGCTCCAAGAGAAGTTACATCCAGGCACCTCTGCATCGTGTTCAAAAAAAGGCAACAGTGACTCTGGTAAGGAACCTTCATGATCTCTGATGCCTTGGTGTCACATTGGTCTTGACATTCCCTCCAAAGTGTAAATAATCTCTTGGTCATTTATATAAACAGTTATTGAGAATTTTCTATGCATTTTTTTTTATTTATTTTTTTGCTTTGCTTAGAAGAAAATTCTTCAAATGATCAACCAGCAGAACAACAAAGAAAGCGCCATAAGTCAGACAGTATTTCATTAACGTTTGATGAAAGCCTTTCGTGGTGGGTGATAAGTGGCTTACGGTGTGATAGAAATAACAGTGATTCAACAGACACCTCTTCTAATGCTGTAAGTAAGGTTTTTGGCTGACAACAGATTGGTGTGAGAGATTTTGTTTTTTCTCTGCAAGGGGTGTTGGACAAGTTAACAGCATTCAGGTGTCCTCATGCAGAAAATTCTTGTCTGTTACCTTTTGAGGTAGATTCTATGCTATGGTGACTGGTTTGTTTTGAATACAGGCTGAATGGATAAAAACAAAAGTGGCTAGTTGACTGTGAGAGGTTCTGTTTGCATTATGCAGTTGGTTTTGATTGTGTATGATTGTGATTTGCCAAGAGTCTATAGGTCATAATTAAGTGAAAGCTAAGGTCTTAATAGATAAAGCGATGGGCAGGTTTCATGGCCATCTTTTTTTTGAACATCGGTTGCTTTGGTAAAATAAAAATTCTCTCTCAATGAACATTCATCTTGATAAGTGATTGGTAGGTAAATTTTCTCCATTTACTTACCAATGTTTAACCACTTCAGCTCTGGAAGGTTTTACCCCTTGCATGACCAGGTAACTTTTTTGCACTGGGCTACTTTGGCAATTGCTAAGAGAGAAGCTAACAGATTGCTCCCTCCTGTACAGAGCTCTGTGCTTGCACACAACCGATCAGCAGGTCCTAGACATGAATGCCAGGACTTACTGACAGGCTTCTGCTGTGTGCAATCACGGTGGGTGCCTAGCAAGGGGGCGTGGCCAAACCCAGAATTGATCAGCGACATACAGGTATGTCGCTTTTGCCTACAGCAATCACCCGCCTGCAGTACATTGCGGGTGGGCAATCGCCAAGTGGTTAAGGGTCCTTTTTATGAATAGGATAGTAGATGTATGTTTTACTGATGGATATTTCTGCAAGGGCAGATTCAGGGAGATGCAGTGTGTCTCTGGCTCTAGGACACAGGACAAAGTACTTGAGGCACGCTTTGCTTTATTTGCACTACAGCCCGCCTTGCTTTTAAAGTGATATGTAAGCAATTTTTTTCAAAATTGTTTTGGTAAAATTAAATCCTGAAAGTAGGACTTGCATGCTCCAGTTCTCCGCCCCCCCCCCCCTTCCACTGTGCTTGCTTCTCACACTGTCCCCCAGCCATGTTGCCTAACTTCAGGTAAGTGGGGTGCCTTCCGGGATCTATGGAGTCTTGCAGGAGTTTCCACTTGTGTGCATGCTCCCGCATTGAATGTCAGTGGCTCCTGAGCTTTTGGCTTTGAGGAGGAGACAAAAAATAAAAAAAGACTGCAAGAGCATGCAAGTCCTGCTATCATAAACTAACCCCCCCCCCCAAAAAAAAAAAGCATTTACCACTTCCCGGTGTTCTGTCAGATCAGCTAATGGAAGTGACATTCCGTCAGCTGTGCATGCATTCCACCACTACCAGGTTTGCTAATCTAACAGAACACCTTCAGTTCAAAGGTGGCAGCGGACATCTTGCTACACCCAGCTACATCTTTTATTTCAGAGAAATGTTAGCAATAAAGTGAGCGTAGATAGATAAATATAGTATATTGACATCTGTGATGCTGTTTGGATCTTTGTTGGCTGGGTACCATTTTATTGACATTCCAGACTTCTGTGTTCAGCTGCTGATTCTAGAAAGACATTCCTAATTGCACGCCTGTAAAAGCCTATTTGCCATCATCCCACCTGATGTAATGCAGCCACTGAGGAAGGGCCAGTATATTTTGTATGACTATGACTTTTCTTTTTGTGCAATCATTGAAATCTCAACATATTAGGCTATCCTTACTGAAGCATTTCATTTAAAAGACTTTTTTTTTTCCGGCAGTCAAAATTTAAAATTTTCTTTTTGTTTTTTTAAATGAATTCATTGTTGAGTTTAAATTTGTCAGTATTCACTAGCTGTCGGGAGCTAAGCACTACCAGTGATCCCCACTTATTTAAGATTGGTTCTCTCTCCTTTCCAAACTGCAGACACCATTTTTAGCACCTCATCATTTCAACGGGTATTTTTTACTTTCACATCTTGTTTTAGGATCTTCAAGCGCATTCTGATGACTCTGATTGGCTGGACCAAGATTCTGAATCTGACCAGTTCAGTGTGGAATTTGAAGTTGAGTCTGTATATTCGGATGATTACAGTCCCAGTGCAGATGAACAGAGTCATTCGGATGATGAATTAGATGATGAGGTAGGCATATGCTTTTAAGTGCAAATGATAGCTTAGAAAATGTCCACACAAAATGCAAATGTCTTTCCTATGTAATGTTTATGCTATCCTCTAGTATTAAGCAGAGTTTAAGAATTCGTTTATCCTTTTGCACACACGTTTCTTGGGCATTTCATTGCAAGTGCATTACATCTGAATGGTTTGTTAATGCAGACATAGGCAGCAGAATAAAACCAGACTAGAGGTCGACCGATATACCGGCGGGCCGATTATATCGGCCGATATTTGGTGTTTTTTAATCAATCGGCATCGGCCGATTTTGCTGGGAAAGAAAGCCGATATTTCCATGTGATTAAACCTCAGCGCCGACTTGCTAAAAAGCTTCTGTAATAGAAGTCAATGCAAGTTGCCTGAGAAGTTTACTTCTCCCTCCTGGGCAGCCTGCCAAGTTTTGAGAGAAGATATACAATGTTGCTACTTATCAATTAACTGAACTCCATGAAGAAGTTCTCAGTTTAACCATTTAAAGACTAAATCTTTTTTGACACTTGTTGCTTACAAGTAAAAATCCTGTATTTTCTGCTAGAAAATTACTTAGAACCCCCAAACATTATATATTTTTTTTAGCAGAGACCCTAGGAAATAGCGATTGTTGCAATATTTTATGTCACACGGTATTCGCACAGCGATCTTTCAAAGGCATTTTTTTTTTTGAAAAAAATACACTTTAATGAATAAAAAAAACTAAACAGTAAAGTTAGCCTATCACTTCCTGATTCCCTTACCGAAGATGGCGGCAGCAGCACCCGAGGGAGAGATCGACTTCGGGTGCCGACATCGCATGCGCCCAGGACAGGTAAGTGTCCATATATTAAAAGCCAACAGCTACAGTATTTGTAGCTGCTGACTTAATTTTTTTTTCAGCGGAACTCCGCTGCTTTCACACTGGACTGTCATTCTAGTGGCGCTATTTGGCTGCTAGCGGGGCACTTATATCCCAGCTAGCGGGCCGATGAAGGGGTTAAATGCTCTTGTGTAGCACCTGCAGATGCGCTTTGCAGGCAGGCTCTTCGGCAGCCATGCCATTCATTTCAATGGGCAGGAGTGGTGGAGGAGTGGTATACACCGCTCCAAAGATGCTGCTTGCAGGACTTTTTTTTTTTTTTAACATCCTGCCAGCGCACCGCCTCAGTGTGAAAACACTTGGGCTTTCACACTGAGACTGCAGAAGAGCCATTTTTGCAGGCACTTTATATTTTTAGGGGTCTAACTGTTAGATTTTATGAGATGATGGGGGGGGGGGGGGGGGGAATTAAAAATCTAACATATCGGCCCAAAAAAAAACGGCTTCATAAATCGGCCATCGGCTGCCGCGATTTCTAAATATCGGCATCGGCCAGAGAAAAACCCATATCGGTCGACCTCTAAACCAGACCACTAACTAAACAATACACAGAAGAATAATATGGTTAATGCTGAACTCTAGGTAGTGAGATTAACAACCGTTTAAATACAAAAAAGGGGACTATTTTACCCACCAAAGGATTTTGAATTCTTTTGATACCGGCAGCACTGTTGTACATCCCAGCCACACCCTGGACCTCCACAGCAGCAGCACTTTATCAAACAGCGTGCTGGAGAAGTCATCTCTCTGTCCACTTTCTCTTATCTTGTTAGCGCACTGACATTGAACAGAGTTTAAATGGCTCAGTATGCTGCACATTCCCACCCCCTTCCCTCCCACTGAGAACTGCTGTGCAGACTTGCAGGTTGGTGCTCTTAAGGCAAATTTAGGCACCTACCTTGGATACATGGGTGCAATTCTTATTTTATTATATACTATTTTCAAATTTTAATATGTTTTTTTAGATGCTACCTCGAATAAGTTTTTTTATTTTATTTGAATTTGGTGGTATTAAAGTGCTGCTTTTCAGCGTTCAGGGATAACTATGTTTTTAAGGATTTGTATATGTCTGGGTGGGTCTCTCTTGCAACTGATACAATTGTAAGCAAACTCTTATGCTGCTAACTGATATTTTGAAACTGAATGAAGGTAGATGGTTGTAAATATTGAGTGTAAAGGCATTGTGATTTTATGAGCAATGTGATCATTTTGTTGTCTTTTTATGTATTTAAACACAGCAAATCATCATGCCTTCATTGCAGTATTTCCTCTCTTACTTCCATAGGCTGCTGTAAGCCTGGTCTGTTGTTACATTTTGGGTACTGAAGATGATCAGCAACTTCTGATATCACTGAAATGCATGTTCATATGTGCATTTTAGTGAGTGGCCCCTCGTCTTCATTGCTCCAAACCTAATGTCATCTGTTCAGATGTGAGTGGGAAGGCAGAGAAGCATGGCATACAGCCTGTCAATTCCCACACACACTGAGCTCAGATCCAGTCTACAAGACTAATCATTGTCTCCCAGGTAGGAAACTGGAGCAAACTATTTTAATAGAAAATGTCATTTTAAATTACAATGTGGTGTTTTTTTTAAATTATTTTAAATATGGATTTACTGAATGTTAGATTAAGACAAATACGGGATACAGATTGTTAAATAGCGTGTCATTTCCAGGGCTTGTAATCGTGAGGAGGGTGTGGCTTAGAGTCTACAGTGTTTAGAGGCTTGGGTGCCAGTAGTTGCATAGAATTCTTGTGAATTACAAAGGGCAGTCCAGGCAACTCAGATCCGAGTATATGAATATGAAGACAGATGGAGATGGGAAATATAGTCTAATACATTGACCCACTCGTGAAGGGTTGGTGGTTGGGGTTAGTGCAGGTTGTGATCACATGCTTGCAGTGAGAAAATCTTGAAGGATATCTTGAGTAGCATGTTTAATAGAGCTAGAGTCTGGTTACGCAGAAAGTGTAACAATGAGGACGGTTAGGGACAGCAGAACCTGTGGTTTTGGTGTAGAGTTCCTGGATTATGCCCCAGAGTTTGTTGTGAGGGTGCAAGCCCACCAAATGGAACATGGTGCCCAGATGTTTTTTTTTTTACACCATTGGACCGTGACTGAGGGATAGACGATAGGGAGCATTGTAGGGCAATCAGTACCAAGTGAGAATTTTGAAATTGGTTTCTTGAACTTTGTTTGCCAATCGGAGTGTAAAGATAAAGGCTTGTGTAAAGCCTCTTACCCTCCTTTCTGAAAAACGGCTTTAGCCAGATCTTGACCACATACAATTTTTGTTGTATTTAATCATGAAATCTAACTGCAGTCTTCAGGCAAAGAAGCAATAAGGCAACATCATCATCTACCACTTCTAAGTAGAAATCGGTGCCTGCTTCTATATTCAGCAGATAGCGTTGCGGCAATGTACATGTGTAATTGCATGCTGTATAAACTAGTTCCACTAAAATCATTATTAGAGATTGATCATCATTTAAATTAAGCTAAGCATCTTTACCTTTTTCACTATTACTTTTATATCTAGAAAAGGTTCAAATGCAGCCAATAAATCACTTGGCTGAAAAGGTGAACTTGGCTTGTTGTAGCAATGGCCATGGAAGAGCTCACTATTGGAGTTTTAGACAGTAGTAAAAATTACACCTGGAGAATTTAGTTTTTCTTACAGACCTCTTCTTGAAGTTTAACTGTGTAGGGATTTCAAGTTTGTTCTTTATCAATGTCTAAGATTCCGCTGTTTTAAATATAACTTTTCTTTGCAGTAATATATAGTACTGTGCAAAGAATTTAGGCAGATGTGAAGAAATTCTGTAAAGTATGAATGCTTTCAATTTTCTTTTCATTTTTATTGTTTGATTTTATCAATTTACAAAATGCAAATTGAGTGAACAGAAGAAAAATCTAAATCAAATCGATATTTGGTGTGACTGCCCTTTCCCTTCAAACCAGCACCATTTCACATGGGCAATCGGTTCAGGTCTTTTTTTTTTTTTTTCAATGGTTCATGCATCCCTATTGAGCTTTGGGTGTTATTGGACTTGTGTCTGTTTTACACCTGCCTACTTCCGATCTGCCAGAAAAAAGACGACAATCTATTGTTTCCCCTAGATGGATCAGATTGGAGGGCAGTCGGTCCCATTTACACCCGACCACTCATTGAGCAGAGTGGGCTGTGTCGGCTATGCATATACTGAGCAGACATGGACATCTCATCTGCCTGCTCTCATCTGCTCAGCAGGGAATCGGTGGATAGATCTCCTGAGCAAAGCAGACTCGTGAAAGAGGCCTTAAACTTGTACACTTGTACAAAGTCGGATTTTGAATTAGAGATTGATTAGTCAGGTGTATGATTAATCAATTATACCAGGCAGAAGCTAATGTATTATCAATTTCATATGTAGGTTGAAATACAGTCATTAACTGAAACCACTGTGTAGGAGGCTTAGAACTGGGAGAGGAACAGCCAAATTCTTGCTACTAAGGTGAGGCTGTGGACCACCATTTCTTGTCACGGGTCATACAGCACAGCAACAGGACACAAGGTAGTTCTACTGCATCAGCAAGGTCTCTCCCAGGCAAATATTTCAAGATGTGCTGTTGAATACTCTTTTGAAGAACCCCAAAGAAATGGGCAATGTTGAGGACCATAGATGCAGTGGCTAGCCAAGGAAAATGCAGCAGGTAAAAGACTCATCATGCCTACTTTCCTTCGACATCGAAAGATGCCCAGCAATGCCATCAGCACAGAACTGGTGAAAAGCAGTGTGACCCAGGTACACCCCTTTTTACTTTCCGTAAAATTTAACCAGAAGTCGTGTTCATGGAAGAACTGCAAAAAGTCCAAATTCCAAAAATCCATACCTCCGACATGGAAACAAGGTGACTCAACTATGCACGAAAACAGGAACTGCTTCAAACACACAATTCCCAATGCACACGTTCCTGTAGAAATGCCTGTGCACGTAAGTGAATGCTGAGGGGAGCCGTAAAAAGAACAAAAGAATGTCACCAGCACACCATGGATCTCCAGAACGGGTCCAAAGCTTTAATCCGCGATCACATCATTACAGCAGATATTTTAAACATCTTATTTATTAAAATATTTTTTGTTATGTATCACGCTTTGTCACATACCTGATGAAGAGGCCCTGCGCTGCTCAAACTATCTGCTGTAATGATGTGATTGCTGATGTAAAAGCTTTGCATCCGTTCTCGAGATCCATGATGTGCTGGTGAAATTATTTTGCTCTAACATAGGAACTGGGTTGCAGAAAAATGTCAGCAGGTTCTCTGGATTGAAAATGTTGAACTGTTATTGGAGCAAGAGGCATTAATGGGTTAAATATATCCTCAGCCTAAAGAACAAGGAGTCCTGGAAGTGATGGTTTGGCCCCCCACAGAGGATTACATGAAGAAACAGAAGGATTTGAGGCAGCCTATATGCACAGAGATCTGTGTATAGTTATCCAACATGTTTTGGAACAAGCTACCACCAGAGTTACTTCAGAAACTGCAAGTTTACCTAGAAGTATTGATGCTGTTCTGAAGGCAAAGGTTGGTCACACCCAATATTGATTTGGATTTTTCTTCTGTTCATTTACACTTCGGTGGCTGGTGTCAAGCCACCAATGCAGGAAATGGAAAAGCAGAAAAATTAACATACGTTTGTAAAAGAAATAGCGCTAGCTTACTCTTGTTTCTACAAGGTGTGATGTTGGAAAGGTGCTGTTTGGAAATTCAATTATTTTCATGATGATTTAGAGCAGGGGGTGGGCAAGCTGCAACCCTCCAGCTGTTATGGATCTTCATCTGCCATGAGGCATTGCAAGACTGGAAAGTTCCAGAGAAAGAGGCGTGATGGGGTTTTCCAACAGCTGGAGGGCCATGGTTTCCCCACCTCTG
The DNA here is from genome assembly GCA_029574335.1 of Rana kukunoris. Classification (NCBI taxonomy): domain Eukaryota; kingdom Metazoa; phylum Chordata; class Amphibia; order Anura; family Ranidae; genus Rana; species Rana kukunoris. The sequence goes on from CM056051.1 coordinate 212,841,880, forward strand.
TTTTAGAGTTTGAAATTTTAAAGGTTTTATCGTCTAAATTTTTATTTATTTTTTGTCTACTGAATGATAATACTGTTTCTTTGTAATGACCTTCTGTTTTCTAAATCTAGGTATATCAAGTAACCATATACCAAGCTGAGGAAAGTAATGTGGATTCTTTTAAAGATGATACAGAAATTTCAGAAGCTGTAAGTGTGTTTTTTTTATTTTTATGGAGTTGATCAAAATATAAATGTGTTATCGCTTTTACCCACATACATATGGCTAACATTTAGCAGCTGACTTTCATTTATAAAGCTCAGCCAAAGTGTATTGAGCCAAATAGGTCAATACTGGGAACATTTTCCTTTATCATTTTTTTTTTTTTTTAAACTCTTTACACAAACGTTACCATTAACAACACTTTAGGCTTCATGTTCACTAGGCTTACACTGGCAGCTCCTATACTTTGACTTTTAGGAGCTTTTGGCTTTTTTTGCCAAAGCTCCTAAACTCAACTCTATATAAAAGCCTATGTGTCCATGTACAGAAAGGCTTTTAGCAGAGTGTATCAGCTGCTGCGTTTAAGGTAAGGTTAAACCTCCATCTCCTGAATGTGGAATAATCGTGCTCAGGATCGGAAAGTGTTTTGACTGCCAGCCGCGAGAAAACCCAAAGCATGACAAAAACATGCCACAGTATTGCAGCATTTTCCCACAGCCAAGGTAAATGTAGGCCAGTGTACTTAAAGCCTTATATCTTTTACAGCAGGTTTTTTTTTTTTTTTTTCCTCTCAAAGTCCTAAATCTAACATGTGACCTACCCTTTACTGATAAAGGCTAATTTCACCTTTGGGGGGGGAAAAATAATAAATGCACATATTTTCACAGGAAAAATATGCTTTTTTTACTTTCCCCCTAGGATCAGAGTGGGGCTGGCGCATATTACATGTTGCACCCTAAATACATGTGTAATATGTAACATGCTCCAATAGCTGAACTTATCCTTGACTTTGATGCTTTACCCCTAAATCAGCCAAAGCTTTTAACAATACCAAGCCATAAATTAACACCTGAAGCAGTATTAAACCCAAAACAAAGCATGCTCGAGCATGGGGGAGAAGATGTTGCAGAGACTGGTATAGCAATGTGGAGGATTGTATAGGTAGATCTTTTATTTTTTATTTTTTTGGTCTCTTAGCCCTTGAATTACGAGTACAGTCCCACTACAAGGCATTATTTTTCAGTCAAATTTGAGAAAACCCCACTTGGTGTTTTATGTGATCCCATTCACACAGCATACCGAAAAAATGTTCTTGACTTTTTAAAGGGGTGTTCCAGACAAATTTTATGTTTTATTAAAAGTCAGCAGCTACAAAAAGTGTAGCTGCTGGCTTTTAATAAACATACTTGCCTGCTCCAGCCGGCATCCTCCCCAGCCGGCATCCTCATTACTACTGTGGGCACCCGGCCGTGACAGCCTTCGGCTTCACGGCCGGGCACCAACTGCGCATGCGCGAGCGGCACTGCGCATTCGCGGCCCGGCGCTGCGCAGTCCTATTGGACAGGCGATTGCCTAGGACCCGTTAGTGTCCTAGGCCATCGCCTACAGGGAGGGGCTGCAATAAAGCGATTAAGCTTAATCACCTTGCCAGCCCCTCGGCGGAAGGAGGAAGTGGGACAGAAAGTCCCACTCCTCCTGAAGCCCCCACCCCCAAAAAATTACATGCTAAATGTGGCATGTAAGGGGGTGAGGAGTGGGATAAGCGGAAGTTCCATTTTTGGGTGGAACTCCGCTTTAAGATGTTGAAAACACTATTCTCTCCTGCTTTTGTCACAATGTTTTTAAACTATTTTCATTGTTCTTTAAAATATTTCTGCCACAAAATGAAAGACCCACTGTAAATGTTTATGGAAATAAGGTGTCCCCTTTTGTTTTATAACTAAACGTTTTCTGGGATGCTGTGTGGTAAGTGTCTTGTACCTGTCATTGCAGGATTATTGGAAATGTTCGGAGTGTGAGGAGATGAATCCTCCCATCCCAAGATACTGTCACAGGTGTTGGTCTCTTCGGAAGGGCTGGCTTCCTGATGAGAACGAGGAAAAAACAAACTCCCTAAAGAGGAAAAAGATGGAAGATTCTCTGGATGACGAGGGTTTTGATGTACCTGATGGCAAAAAGGCAAAAATGTCAGATTCACAAGAATCAAATCTAGAAAAGAAGGAAGATGAGGGTTTACAAAGTTCAGAATCCCAGGAGACGGAGGACTTTTCTCAGCCGTCCACGTCGGGTAGCATGGCTTCATGTAGTCAGGAGGAGCTCAGAGAGAATGAGCGGGAGCAATCTTATGAAGAAAGCTCAGAAAAGAGCCTGCCTTTGACCAGCATAGAACCTTGCGTCATTTGTCAGACAAGGCCAAAAAATGGATGCATTGTCCATGGCAGGACGGGACACCTCATGGCATGCTTTAGCTGTGCAAAGAAACTGAAGAAAAGGAACAAGCCTTGTCCTGTCTGCAGACAACCCATCCAGATGATTGTATTAACCTACTTCAGCTAAAACTCCAATACTTAACTATTAAGCTTTAAAATGAAAAAAAAAATAGTTTGTAAAACCTTTGTATCCAATAGTTATACATAAAATATATATATATTTAGTATTTTTTCCTCAACAGGAGAATGGACTGTAATACTTGTGGGGCTTATTTGCCTAATGAAGAATTCTAGTAAGCAGGTTTATTTAAAAACATGTACATAGTTTAAATCTTATAGTTTTGTAAATTTAGGCACAGATCGGTGTATTTTTTTTTTTTTTTCTCATATCCATGATCTATTAATGATGCTTGCAATCCAGTGATGAGGATGCGATTACAGGTGTACCAGATGGTGACCACATTTGCACTTGATGGACTGGGACATTATAGTTCATTTCTAGGGTGATGCTGTGTTTCTAATCACATACACTGTAGCTGTGATAAACGCGTCTAATCGGTTAAGAGATTTTTTTGGTATCCTACTTACCTCGGTGGATGCAGCAGGCGCCTCTAACACTGAGAATTTATCAAACGAATATTGCAGATGGCTCAGTTCTCACAGCTCCCTGAGGAAAGAGCTGCTGACTGTCAATCGGCAGCTCTCCGCTCTGCTGATCTTTGCTCACTGCAGAGCTGAGCTGTGGAGGGGCGGGGAGCTGCCGTCTCGGGCTCACTGAGAGGCTGAAATGGGTGTCGCTCAAGGCACCTGGCGGATCCAGACTTTCATTGTTGGGATGACGCGGTGTCTGGACTGATTTCTGTGATCTCGGCAGAGAGCAGACTTCAGTCCGCTCTCTGCTAACAACGGGTCACTGTTGCAGATTCATTCAGTCAATAGGTCAGGATTCCAACATTATACAATAGACACAAAAATGAGATACTACAAGGTACATCTGTGAAGGTTATCATTTATTAAAGTGGTTGTAAACCATAATGTAAACCTGCAAGACAAAGGCATAATGAGCTAGTATGCATCACATACTAGCTCATTATGAAATGCTTGCCTTAGATCGAAGCTGTTGCAGTGGTCCTCATACACCGCTGTGACTGGCGACATGTCTCCCAGAGTTATTTATAGGTTTGCAGGCTCCAGCGCTGTGATTGGCCACAGCTGTGATGTCACTCCGTGTATGCCCCCACTGGTCACAGCACGAGCCCTTTAGAAACGGCATGATCGAGCCGTTTTTTTAGTGCCCAAACACAGATTATGTTGGCGCACGCATATATGGTATATATCTCCTAAATGGTGCAAGTTTAGGAGATATTTACAGTACCTACAGGTAAGTCTCATTATAGGCTTACCTGTAGGTACAGGTGGTGTAACAGGGTTTACAACCACTTTAAAGTCCTCTTATAGCTAGGGTTAGTCGGTCACACAACACATATCGAACACATATCAAATGGCGCCTTGAATAGCATGACTACAGAACCTATAAGTTGTCAAATAGATTAGCTAAAATGGCAGACATCAGAAGTACATTCTTGTCTGTAAAGTTGCTCACGTGAAGCTTTCATGCTCCGTTTTTGTATATTGTATAGAGATATTTGCATGCAAAATGAATGGGCTGAAATTGCACAGAACTTATTGTGAATTGCAGGTGAACACGTGGCACGATCCTGTGTGACTCGCATGCAGTTCCTAGTGTGAATGGGCTCTTAGGCTGGATTCACACCTATGCATTTTTTTTTTTTTTTTTTGTGCTTATTGCAGCTTTGCACTACAGAACGTGTTCCATAGGAAACCATGTTAAATGGACTGTAGTGCAAAATGCACTAAAACTGCATAGGTGTGAATCCAGCCTTGGGGCTTTGATACTGTGGGGGTTTATCTCCAGCAGGCAGTTTTAATTCTGCATCCGCCATGGTATAATGTATCCTCTTACTATTTAATAGTCTATCCTGCTTTCAGGTGGAAAGCTGCAGTTATTTGCACAAAGATATTTTGAAGGACTGAACCCTGAATATACAAGTTACCTCTTGCAATTGTTATGTTATTCGTAACTTGTTTGAGTAGTTGTCAAAACAATTAATGATTTTTTTATACAGTATTTTAGTTTGTGGGCAAGCCTGCGAAAATTCCAGGAGTTATGCCACGTACACACGATCCGAGATTCCGACAGAAAAACCGTGGATTTTTTTGCAACGGAATTTAGGCTCAAACTTGTGTTGCATACGCACATTCACCCAAAATTCTGACTGTCAAGAACGTGGTGACGTACAACGCCACAACGAGCCGAAAAAAGTTTAATGATTCCGAGCATCCGTAGGAATTTTGTGCGTCGGAATTTAATACAGACGATCGGAATTTCCGACAAGAACTTTTCCTGTCTGAAAATTTGAGAACCAGCTCTCAAATTTTTGCTGTCAGAAATTCGGACAGAAAAAGTCAGATGGGGCCTCCACACGGTCAGAATTTCCGACCAAAAGCTCACATCAAACTTTTCTTGTCGGAAATTCCAATCGTGTGTACGCGGCATTAGGCTGCCAGTACGGCTGGAAGACTCTGCTATTTTTGTGTAATGCTGTTAATGGCGGTGCAGATTCCCTGCTGCGTTACATGTTGCTCGCTCCTGGGTTGGCTGACTGGCTCTTGAAATCTGCATGAATTTACTTTTAAAATCTACGCAATTTTTATTTTCCCATCTGAGATTTGTTATCTGGCAGAAGTTGTAGCCATAAGGCTTGTTTGTTGCGTACATTTTCTCCATAGGTATCTAGAGAATTTTTACAGAACTCTTTGAGGTAGTGTATTTTATATGAAGAGTTTGTAAGAAGATTAATGGATGGCATCTGTTCAGTTGTCCTATTTGCTATGTGATGTATGTCTGCTGTGCAGAATTTTATTCTTGTGCCTTTCTATGTTTCGAGCATTGGTTGTGAATGGAAAGATTTGTCCCACAACCCAAACCACCCAGTAATACAGGGTTTTTGGTTTGAGGATCTTCATAAGGATTGAGCTTTGTTTTAATTTTTGTAAACTTTTATTTGTGAATCAACACACTGAGCATTGTATAACCGAAATGGTACTGCACACTTCATGTAAGCTGATAGATGACCATGGCCGCCGCCTCTGTTGCATGTTGTGGGCAGTGCTGTCTGGCTAGATTGCCCTCGTAGAGTAATGATTTATTTATTTTTTTCCTGGTCAATGAGTTCCATCTTTGCTGTCTAAATTTGGTGATACACATGGGTTTAGAAACTATAATAATCTATATCTTGTTTTTTTAGTATTATTAAAAATTTGATTGGCTATATGTTTTCCAAGGCTAGGATATTTCCAGGACCATAGGACTGTTCTCAGCCATTTTTACACATACCTGTTGCATTGCATAGCCAGAATTGTGACCCTTCTTCGCCAAAAACCTTAGCTTCTGTGACGCTTGTTTTGCTTTTTATCAATTGAAAAGCATCCACCTATTGCTGAAAACCTCCCTGTGCTCTCCCCTTTTGCACGCAGCATGGAAAGATGCTAGACTGACAGTATTGTATAATGCAATGGAGCCTCTCACTTTCATGCTGATTACTGCAATGAGGAGGATTGTGAGAAGACAACTTTGGGCAGATAGATATGACAGCTGTTCTTGTTATTGGATATATAACTGCCGTAATTGTATTTTTTTTTTTTTTTTTTGCCTGGCCTTTAGTGCATTATTGAAATATTACAATTGGTGTGCATGTAATTTAGTTTGTTTAGAATTAGTTTGATTGCCTATCTCATACGTAGAGTGATTTCTTCTTCTTCTTCTTCTTTTTTTTTTTTTTCTTTTTCTTTCTTTTGAGAAACCCAAGTGCTTCTTTACAAAACTGCAAGCGTGCGTCACTGGTTCAAATGTGAATTCATATTGTCCAATAAGGAGAGTGTTGCCCATAGATGGAGAACTGTGGGCAGAAACTTTTCTTGCCTCATGCCTGTTGTGTATAACTTAGTTTGTTTTAGCTGACATGCCAAATTATAATAAGATACATAGAATGCAGGCTTAGACATATTCTGTTTAGAGGAAAAAGGCAGATTTTTCCTTAAGTGAAATGTGCACTAATATTGACAACTGGTAGGAACACCCAGCATCCACTCTATTTGACTTGAGATTTGGGGGTCGATAAAGGCAATATAATCTGAATGAGTGAGGAACTTGTATAGCGCAGCACATGCGAACTAAATCGCCTCTAGGCGCTTGTCTGCTGGTGAATTGGTGTTTGACCAGACTTAATAATTTCTATGCATCGTAACATTATCACTTTTATTTAGCAGATTTATACAGCAAATGGTTTGTTGCCACTGTTGGCTTTAAATATTAAAATGTAGTTATTTATGCTGGATACAGTGGTCTGCTCTCTAATTTAATTTTTGGAAAGGCTAATTAGTGCTACGTCCCTCTTATTCGACTATAAGCACTTATGAATTTATTAAAAACAAGTAGTAAGATTGATCAACATGTAAGAGGGACTATAAAAGTAATATAATAATAAATTGTATTGGATGCTCAGAAGCAATATTTCTTAAAGATTATACATAAAACACAAATTGGCAACATCATTTAATGTGCACAGTGTTTTGCCTTTTTTTTTTAATCTCCTTGATTTTGGAAATGTCAATTAGCCCAGGTTCACACTGAGCTGCGGGAATAAAGCCGTGCGAGTTCAGCTAAACTCTCGCATTTCAGTCCCGATTTCAGACACGATTTAAGAGACATCTGTGCAGGTTTTTGCACAGATGTCGATGTAAATCGTGGCCCGAAATCGCAAGAAGTAGTACAGAAACGACTTTGAAATCGGTGCAGCGCCGCTGGTGCGGTGTCGCACCGATTAGTTCAGTGCCATTGACACCAAGTGCCGCCGATTTGAAACGGTCTAAACCAGTGCTTAGACTAAATGTGTTTGGAACTTTTCTTAGTTTAATTTGCCATGATAATCCTGCTACATTTTTGACTATGATTTTTTTTTTTTGGATCAAAGTACACTATAATCTTGCAAAGTTTTTGTCCATGATTACTCCTTAACTTATATTTAAACCAAAATGTGTCCTAGGTATAATTTACACTTCATTAGGCTTTCATGCTGTGTGTTTTTGTTAATGTTTTGCTATTTATTTCCATCTATGACTGATCAGCAGTAACAATGCATAGAGTAAATACAGAGAGTAAAACCAGTTGCTAATGGTTGTTTCTGTACTTTCTCCTCTTAGCACCTTCTTCAGTTGTTTGCACTGTGAAAAAAAAATTACAGTCCTAAGAGCTGATATGTACATTTAACCCTCTGTACAGAACATTCAACTAAAATGCACTGTATATAAACTATTGAAAATGTTACATTTTGTGAATTTATTTAAGATTAAAACAATTAATTTTAGTTGTTTTGCAGTATGCATGTTGTGTTTATTTTTCATATAACACTGGTACTGGGAGGTTTATGAGTCAGATGTGCAATGGTTTGGGTCATTTTACATTAAACTACTGACACAAAATAGCCTTTTCACACAGTTTATTATAAATGTGAATAGGTTTTCATAATCCAGTATTTTTTGACTTGGTTGTAAAGGCAGAAGGTTTTTTTTTTTTATGCATTCTATGCTTTAATATAAAAAGCCTTCTGTGTGCAGCAGCCCCCCTAACATTTACCTGAGGTCCCTCTCTTTCCAGCGATGTCTACGAGTGTTTCAGCAGTCCAAATTTAACCTTCCTGATTGGCTGAGACACATCAGTGGCGCCATTGGCTCCAGTTGTTGTCAAAGTAAGCTAGCCAATCGGTGGAAAGATGGGCAAGGCCGGGTCGGGGCACCGTGTCTGATTGGACACGGGAAGCTGTGACTTGTCTTGGATGCCCCCATAGCAAGCTGCTTGCTGTGGGAGCACTCAACAGGAGGGGAGACACCAAGATCACTGAAGAAGGTCCTGAAAATGGGAGGATCTGGGCTGCTCTGTCCTAATGCACTGCAACAGCGCAGGTAATTATAACATGTTTGTGTTTTGAGACTTTACATTCACTTTAAACAGCTTTGATAAATGAGGCTCACTTTGTCTTGCATGCTAGAATAAGTTGACAGTAGAGTCCAATCACACCAGTGCTGTCCCATGGGAGAAGGGGAGTTAAGCACATGTTTATCCATACCTGAAAATGCTGGGTATTTCACTCCCAGTGAAGCAGGGAGGGTGCGACGAAAGGGTATATTCTGTTGGGGGGGTGGATGAGTTGGGTGGCTCCACTTTCGATATTAGGAAGGTTAGTAAATGTTAATAACCATATTTTAAAGCTTAGTTTGGGACAAGCTGGCCCAAACAAACTATCTCCTTCACTATGGAACGTATTAACAAGTTTGCTGAACTAGTGTAGAAAGGAGGGTTTTGGGTTCCTGGAGAACTAGGCTGACTTTTCTGTAGGGACAGACTGCGCCTACAGTAAATGGGGAGAGTGCAGCTCTGTTGGGTAAGGGGATGTCCAATAATAAATTAGAGGAACTTTTAAACTAGGTGCGTGGAAGGGGGTTCAGGGAAAGCTTTTCCAACTAGTGAACGAAGGGCAGAAAGTGTGACTAGTCATTTCAATTGAAGTAACCTATGACCAACACCGCGACCAACCTCCCGGCAATTAGGAACCACATTGCAGCTGTAGAAAGTCGTTGGTCCGGCGGGAATTGGTTAAAGAGAAAAAAATATTCTTTCGAAAATATAAGGCTGAGGGGACACTATCAACATCCCAGCACTCATCACTCCAATAGTTATCAGTCTGTCCCTCGAACTCTGCTAATCAGAGGAAGCTTTATAGTCATTCACAGAATATAAAGCTGCCTATAAATGGCTGAGCACTGCGCAGTTTGACCGCATTATTCAGGGTGTAAGACAGGAAGCCTTCATCTCCCAGCCAGAACCCAGAACACCATCCATGAGATATGAGGGAAAAAAGAATGCTATTGGGGGGGGGGGGGGGGGGGGCGGTGTGTGTATCAGGTTATTCACTATATTGGGGGGGGGGGGGTAAAGGAGCCTAGGGCGGGGGTTATCACAGGTATGCTGCCATGGAGGCACAAGGAAAAGGGTTTATTGACACTGATATTGGAAAGTAACACTGACTATATGTCAAGCTAATTTTTAAGAGAGCCCAATGTTTCTTAATTGGCCCCTTTACTAGACATTCTCTCCAATAATTGGCATTCCTTTATACTGGTAAATCATGTCATGTGCCTATTGTGTTTAATCAAATTAATAAACTCAGTTGTATTGCAACATCATATATTAACCCTTTCACGCCGACAGGACGCAGATATGCGTCCTCGGGTTTCAGGGGTTATACCGGGATGATGCCCGCAGCTGCAGGCATCATCCCGGTACCGTTGTTTAGAGCCGGCGATTGGCTTTCCAAACATAACAACCGATGCGGCTAAAAGCCGCTCGGTTGTTATGCCGGAGGAGCGGGAGGGGACATCCCGCCGCCTCTCGCCGCTCTGACCGGGCCTCCCGTCCCACCGGGAGACCCGATCCTCGATCCGACGTGTCCTGTGTCCGGGCGCAGACTGAATGAAAGCCGTACGCGGCTTTGATTCAGCCTGCAATGTGTAAACGCGGAAGCGACGTCATGACGTCACTTCCGGGTTTCTCGGCTGTCAACGGCGCCGGATTTAAAAAAGTAAACAGTATTCAGAATCGCCGTTTTCGGCGATCTGAATACTTTGAAGTGTAAAGGAGGGACCGGGGGTCTTTTAGACTCCCGATCCCTCCAAAAAGAGTACCTGTCACCACCTATTACTGTCACAAGGGATGTTTACATTCCTTGTGACAGCAATAAAAGTAATCAAAATGTAAAAAAAAAAAAAAAACACAATTTAATATTATAAAAATAAATAAGAAAAAAAAAAAAAAAACATTTTTTAAAGCGCCCCCCTCCCCGCGAGCTTGCGCAACAAAGAAAACGCATACGGAAGTCGCGCCCGCGTATGAAAACGGTGTTCAAATCACACATGTGAGGTATCGCCGCGATCGGGAGAGCGAGAGCAATAATTCTAGCAATAGACCTCCTCTGTTCCGATAACCTGGTAACTGTAAAAAAAATTTAAAGTGTCGCCTATGGAGATTTTTAGGTACCGTAGTTTGACGCCATTCCACGAGTGCGTGCAATTATAAAGCGTGACATGCTTGGTATCTATTTACTCGGCGCAACTTCATCTTTCACATTATGCAAAAAAATTGGGCTAACTTTACTTTTTCATTTTTTTAAAATTCATTAAAGTAAATTTTTCCCAAAAAGTTGCGTTTAAAACACCGCCGCACAAATACCGTGTGACATAAAATATTACAACAATCGTCATTTTATTCTCTAGATTCTCTGCTAAAAAATATATATATAATGTTTGGGGGTTCTAGGTAATTTTCGAGCAAAAAATACAGATTTTAACTTGTAAACACCAAATGTCATAAATAGGCTTAGTCATGAAAGGGTTAACAATGATGCATCAGGGGATCTATTTATTTAAAAAGAAAATCAGTGAACCAATTACAAGCATTTGCCTAGCCATAAAAAAAAATCAATTTCTTTTGTCTAAAAAGGTTTATTTCTGGTAATCATTAGCTCCATCTAGTGGCCATAATGTTTGTTTGTTTTTTTTTTCTTCCTCCAGCAGATTTTAGATAAACATCCAAGTGTTTTCCTCATTTCCTCTGGCCTACAAGAAAAGTTGTCTTTTCATATTAGATATACATTTTGAAGGAAAAGAATGCAGATTATTTTTTTTCTTATTTAATTTTATTAAATAAACTTACCCTAACTGAAAACTGTGTTGAGAACAGATACAGTATCTCACAACAGTGAGTACACCCCTCACATTTTAGTAAATATTTTATTGTATCTTTTCATGTGACAACACTGAAGAAATGACACTTGACGCTACAATGTAAAGTAGTGAGCGTAAAGCTTGTATAACAGTGTAAATTGACTTTCCCCTCAGTATGGGTATTATTTTATTGTTGGATTGTGATAAGACGTAAGAATAAAAATTGTATTTGCATTATTTTGCACATTTTGATGAGAAATTCCTACAGCACTGGTACTTTGAGTACAAACTCAGTAGATAAAATATTATTAGTATTCAACATCTACCTTGAGAGATCAGACATATGTAATATTACAGTTTGCAATTCTATATGTAGTTTCAATATTCTCTACACCTACTCTCCCAAATGTATAGACTTGCTTTCTCAACATTCAGGACAGACCCTATATTACAAATGAGAATGAGAAAGAGTTGTAAATTACATTCTCACCAGCTCAGAACAGAAAATATTCAAACTCTCCCACATCCCATTTATTATCATTTATTACACTGGTATAAAAATTTCCCTGAATTGTTGGAAGGGATGAGTTCATGAAAGGCTACATAGTAGTAAAAAATAAATAAATAATAAAAATGCAATAAAACTATCCCCTATTTTGTAAACGCTATAAATTTTGCGCAAACCAACCGATAAACGCTTATTGTGATTTATTTTTATTTTTACCAAAAATATGTAGAAGAATACGTATCGGCCTAAACTGAGGAAAACTTTTTTTTTTATATATTTTTGGGGGATATTTATTATAGCAAAAAGTAAAAAACATTGCATTTTTTTTCAAAATTGTCGCTCTATTTTTGTTTATAGCGAAAAAAATAAAAAACGCAGAGGTGATAAAATACCACCAAAAGAAAGCTCTATTTGTGGGAAAAAAGGATGCCAATTTTGTTTGGGAGCCACGTCGCACGACCGCGCAATTGTCAGTTAAAGCGACGCAGTGCCAATTTGCAAAAAGGGGCCTGGTTCTTTAGCTGCATTTTGGTCCGGGGCTTAAGTGGTTAATATCGGTATAAATACAGCTGTTCTGTGAAGCCCTCAGAGGTTTGTTAGAGAACCTTGGTGAACAAACCGCATCATGAAGGCCAAGGAGCACATCAGACCGGTCAAGGGATAAAGTTGTGGAGAAGAGAAAGTTCAATCCATCACCCAAAAATGGAAAGAGTATGGCACAACTGCAAACCTATCAAGACATGGCCATCCATCTAAACTGACAGGCTGTGGCAGGAGAGCATTAATCAGAGAAGCAGCCAAGAGGCCCATGGTAACTCTGTAGGAGCTGCAGAGATCCACAACTCAGGTGGGAGAATCTGTCTACAGGACAACTATTAGTCATGTACTCCCCAAATCTGACCTTTATGGAAGCGTGGCAAGAAGAAAGCCATAAGAATTCACGTTCACAGTTTGCGAGAAGCCATACAGGGGACACAGCAAATGTGGAAGAAAGAGCTCCGGTTAGATGAGACCTAAATTTTACTTTTTGGCCTACAAGTGGAAAGCTAACACAGCACTTTACACACCAGTGAAACAGGGTGGTGGCAGCATCATGTTGTGGGGATGCTTTTATTCAGCAGGCACAGGGAAACTGGTTGGAGTTGTTGGGAAGATGAATGGAGCCAAATACTGGGCAATCTTAGCCTAAAACCTGATAGAGTCTGCAAAGACCTGAGACTGGGGCAGAGGTTCACCTTCCAGCAGGACAGAGACCCTAAACATACAGCCAGAGCTACAATGGAATGGTTTAGACCAAAGCAGTCAATGGCTCAGTCAAAGTCCAGACCTAAATTGAGAATCAGTGGGAAGACTTGAAAATTGCTGTTCAGACGCTCTCCATTTGATTTGACAGAGCTTGAGCTGTTTTGCAAAGAGGAATGGGCAAAAATGTCATTCTATAGATGTGCAAAGCTGGTAGCGACATACCCAAAAAGACTTGCAGCTGTAATTGCAGCAAAGGGTGGTTCTACAAATGCACCCCACACTTTTCATATATTTATTTGTGGAAAAAAAATTGAAAACCATTTAGCATTTTGTGTTAGTTTATCACATAAAATACATTTGGTTGTAACATGAAAAATTTGGAAAAAGTCAAAGGCAATATATAATATAATATATATATATATATAATATTGTGAGGGGGTGAACTTGTCAGCGGGCGTGTGTGACCCCCCCTGGATGGGTTCACCACACAAAGATTAGGCACAGCGGACAAAGGTAGGTGGAAAAACAAAAAGAGTGCGGTTTTATTTGAACCATGTACAAAGAAAAATAACAGAAAACAAGAAAAAAAAAAACGCAAAAACAAACCCTGGTCACTTGACCGCTCACTAAACACGTTGGTGTCCTAACATCTGGGTACAGCCTAGTGCTGCCCCAGTCTCTAACTCCCTGCTGTTTAGAGTCTTAGTAGCAGTAGCCACACAAGCTTTGTCTCACCGCACAGAGATCACACTTCCCAGACTATCCACACAGATCTGGTTCCAGGTTGGAGCCTCTCTCCTAGCATGCTGGGAGTTTTTGTAGAGGACCTAATGAGCTGTGCTCTGTATGAGCACAATTGTGTAGTTAAAGTGGTTGTAAACCATGGGATATAGCCCTTAAAATGCAGGACCGGTCACACATCCACTCACACACTCCGCTATGGGTTATTGGCGGCTTGCCAGAGTTTAATTCAGTACCTGATCCACAAATCTGGGCTTCATGTGGGGTACTTTATTTGTCTCAGATTCTGATGGAGGGTGGAGTTAAGCCATTCTCGGTGCTAAAGGAGGAATTTTCTCTTCCGCAGCACTTATTATTTCAGTATTTGCAACTTAAGAATGCGCTTAGGAATCAGATGACCTCTGTCGCTGTGGATCTTAGTACTCCACCGGTGCTTGACATCATCTTCGGAGCAGAATCAACTAAACTCATATCCAACATATATTATTTTAGGATAAATAAGGTGTCCCAGACAGCAAAAGTACAGTGGGAACAGGAGGTGGGACCTATTGAGGAAACCGATTGGGGTGAAATTCTGGAAGGGGTTAAGACTGCGTCCCCTAAATTATCGGATCGATTGACACAACTGTACATACTTCACCGGGCATACCTTACACACCCGAGACTGGCGAAGTTTCAATCTACGAGGAGCCCATTGTGCCCCATGTGTTCTTTGACGGAAGGCACTTTTTATCATCTGTTATGGCAATGCTCTGACAAGCAGGCTTACTGGCTGCAAGTGACGCAATTTCTACACGACAATATGGGGTCTCCTGTGGGAATGGACCCGAAGCTTTGTCTGCTGGGTCTACTGCCAGACACTGAGGCAGACAAGTACCATGCTATATTTATATATAAGTCACTGTTCCTAGGTAGAAAGGTGGTAGCCAAGGCCTGGATGCAGGCGGTGGCCCCATCGTTGAGGGACTGGAAGAAGGAAATAAATGCTGTCCTGCCATATAGGAAAATTATCTATATTCATAGGGGACGCCCGCAGAATTTTTCCAGTGTTTGGGACAGGTGGCTGGAGGATGGGGAAACATCTACTGTATGATTAAAAAGATGTTCTTTTAGAGATGGGCTGCAGAGAGTAGAAGTCTAATTCCAGAAAGTGTGGCTAGTATATGTTTATCTTCTTATAGTTATCCCTTTTAGTATGTGAGCTTACATGGGTTGTAATGATAGTTCAGGTAGGCAGAATTGCTGTTAGTATCTTTTGTGCATCGGAACAGGGTGGATTTTCTGTACTGTATATTTTGTATGTCTTGATTACATCTCAAACTTTCTGGTAAAAAAAAAAAAAAAAAGTGGTTGTAAACCTCTGAAATAAAAAACGTACAGATGAGGTGTTGGGTTGGCCATCTTCAGGGGCTGCCCGAAAGCTGTTCTTTGTTTTTTGCCTGGTGTCCTAGTCCTTAATGCGGTGCTAAAAAAAAAAATTGTGAGTACAAAATTCCTAATTTTTTATTTATTTATTTTTTTACAAAGTGATCTTTACATCAGACTAAAGTAGCCAGTAAATGTATCTGTTTTTTTTTTTTTTTTATCCTGAAGGAGTACACTGACATGAACCTGGAAGCACCATCTACAAATAAAATCTGCCAATATCTATTATAAAAATGTACAATTTCCTGAGCGGGGAAAATCTTTAGAGCTTATGGAATGATCCTTGGTATAAAACCCTGAAAGACCCTAGAACCCTGGTGATCACTTTCTATGGGTAGCCAGAAAACAGTAACCTAAACCAGGGGTCTCCAAACGTTTCAAACAAAGGGCCAGTTTATTGTCCTTCACACTTTAGGGGGGCCAGATTGTGGCCAGCAGGGGCAGAAAATGTCACGGGCTCAGCATCAGTGAAAATAAATATGGCCTCAGGGTTGGTGGTCAATAGAAGGAGAAGTAGTGCCCCTATTAGTACAAGGAATAGTATCCCATCATTGGTATTGGTAGAAGATATAGTGCCACATTGTTGGTGTCAGTGGGAGGAATAGTGCCAAGGGCCAGATACAGGTTAGCAAAGGGCCACATCTGGCCCTCGGGCCGTAGTTTGGAGACCCCTGACCTAAACCAATGTTTCTCAACCTTTTTTTAATCAAGGCACCCTTTGAAATTAAGCATTCTAAAATGTAAAAACTAAACTAATAGTTTTCCATACCGGAGCAGTATTCACACACGCGGGCCACCCAACATTATTTGCAAACTGGTACTGGTTAGTATTATAGAATTTGTGTTCATCCTTATTTTCTCTCCTGCTCTTCGCTAGCGTGACCCAAGTGCTGAGGGACTAACAAGTATATTATGCGGGCACCCAAAATCATGTTTATCAACTGATGACATCTTCGATTGTTAGGATGCCAGTGGCTGGCCAGCATGGTGTCCAATGGTGAAATCATGCACAATAAAAACCTGTGGCTTTTTGTAACAAAATGGAAGGCTTGATCCACTCACTGGCCAATTTTTGGCCCATTTTGTGCAATTTTTAGGCATTTTGCCAAGGCACCATGGTTGAAAAAGGCTGACCTATACTTCCAGATCTTTGTTTTTCCTGGCTCGAAATGGTAAAAGCAAATATTTTACATGGATATTGTAATAAACAAGCACGGAGGAAGTCGAATGATAAAGCATTGCAAGTCTGAATAATGGCACTTACAAGTTAACACGAACATTTATAACCTTAATATCTTCAATAAATGCAACAACAATCTTAAAAATATTAAATC
Organism: Rana kukunoris; assembly: GCA_029574335.1. Taxonomy (NCBI): domain Eukaryota; kingdom Metazoa; phylum Chordata; class Amphibia; order Anura; family Ranidae; genus Rana; species Rana kukunoris. The sequence goes on from CM056051.1 coordinate 212,858,403, forward strand.
TGTATATTGCTGGTGTGATTCATGGAATAAAAGCAGTTAAAAAGGCAAATCACTGGTGTCTTGTTACTATATAAACTTTGGTAACTTTTTTGGCTTCTTGCTTTCTGGAAAGTCCCGAAACATGCTCCTTTGCGCAGGCTTGAATCTTTCATGGCAGGCGCTATAGTGCATTAACGAAGAATGTCAGCGCAGTTCTTAGTAGAATTGTCAGCAAACATGCTTTCAGTATGCTGCAGCTGCTGCTGCTATTGCTGTCTCCGTTAGGGCTGCAAGTTGTTGGGACCAAAGGTGGGCTGCCTATATTGACTTTGTACTGGAAGTCATGAACCATCGCTGAGAAACTTACAGTCTCTGGCACTGTTATGTTGGTTACTATTGTGTCATTCTGCACTGAGACCTAAAACATGGGAACATTAAACATATGTTAATAAGATGATCCTTTTACTAGCCATATGTACAGAATTGGTATAATGCACAGAAGACAGTATAGTTTGCAAAACAGTTCAAAAATACCAGAAGAAGCAAGATCTAGCATTAACCGAATAAAGCAGAAGTGGTAGACAAACGCTAGTTCTGTGATCCCTTTCACTGGAAATATTTTGTTTTATAATAATATGTATTAAAGTGTTACTAAACCCACAACAGTGAAATTAGTCTGTATATGCAGTAAAGCATGCTTGTTACTGTGGCACTGTGGAACCTAAGGGGTTAATTCTCTGCATTGTATAAAAAGGCTGTTTGATCCTCCCCTTCTTCCACAGTCGTCAATCTATCTGCTGATAGAACAAAGTCTTGGGGGGCACTCTGCACATGCTCAGTTTGGTGTGTATTGCTAGAGCGTTTTCTTTTGTTGGGAGAGTGGATGTAATCAGCACAGGGCCAATCGGCACTGTCCAGACGGTCAGGGGTCCTGCAGCCTCATAGGACAGTCAGAGGAGAATGAAAACGCCTCATATAAGCTCAAACCAGTGCTCAATCAGACACTGATAGAAGTCACCAAACTGCTATATATTCCTGATGAGAAAAGGTATTTAGCAGTTTATATTTACATAAATTGTTTTGTGTATTGTGGGGGACAGATATAGTGAATGCAGGGTCCTAGGTTTAGTAACACTTTAAGCATTTTCAGGTGCAATTTAGTATTAGCGGTACAGTTTCCAAAAGTATATGCAAAGCCACACAGGGAAATTAACAGCTTGGGTATGACATGAATGTACATATAAAGCAGTGTTTCTCAATTCCAGTCCTCAAGCCCCCCCAACAGGTCATGTTTTCAGGATTTCCCTCAGATGAAAAAGCTGTGGGAATTACTAAGGCAGTGAAACTGATCAAATCACCTATGCAAAATAATGGAAATCCTGAAAACCTGACCTGTTGGGGGGGCGTGAGGAGCGGAATTGAGAAACACTGATATAAAGCAATACACAAAGTGGTAAAACCATTGTGGAAGAAAGGAAAATGGGAGGGGGGGGGAGGTGGTTAACATTGGTGTTTATGCCCGCTGTGCTTTGCCCAGTTGTGGAATACTTCAGGAGGGAGTCCATTGCTAGAGTTATTGCATGTGGCTTATATTTGTTAGCCAGTTGGGCATCATTTGGGTGGAGGTCTTGGGTCTAAGAGGTCTTATTCATGGGCCCGAAGGGAAAGGGGGAAATAAAAATAAAAAAAAGGTAGGGGGAAAGAAAGGGAGGAAAGGACAGGTAAAGGGATATGGGGGGCATGGGAATCCAGGAAGGGCCTCACAAAATTCCACCATGTGATATATTCGCCATGGGCCATGCAGTAGGGAACCCAGTCCTCAGTTTCCCGTATACGATATTTGATATTCACTGGAAACATTTTAACTACTGACGGCTTTTCATAAGTTGTTAATCTACTGGTATACAATATATTAATCATTTACTAGCTTCTCTGGTCTGTAGCCTTAATACTTACATTAAATGTGTATGTTCCAGGAAGAAGTAAGAGATAATATTCCCCATACTTGTTAGTTTTATATGGACATATATGTTGCTTTTTCGTGACCTCCACAATAGCGTTTGGGACAGGTTTTCCATTTATGTCAAACACCTGTCCCTTTATTCCTGTGAAATCAATGGACATACATAATATTATACAGGACAATTGTGCTTTCCTTCAACTGAACATAGTTTATCCTTGTTTTTTTTCATGGGAAACGACACTAATCAACTTGACATCTTTGGCTACATTCACACGGCAGTTTGCATATGGGAAGGGGAGTAGATTCTTGTTGGCACTTTTAAACACTGTTTGCGCACAGTGTGGATCTGGCAGCAGCTATCAGAGGCAACTGTCAGATTTATACTCTGTACAGACCAATAGCTTTTGATCCCTTCTCCCAACTGATACCTTTTAACAATGAGATCCCTCTGATGCTTTGGAAGCTCTCTGCAGACCATGGCTTTTGCTGTATGATGCGAGAAAATGTCAGGAAAGACCTACTAAAACGGCTTAAAGAGGTGGTTCACCCTAAATATAGTCTCTCCCATGCGATCCAGCATACTGGCGTCAGCGCCAGTATGCTGTTTTTCTTTTTTTTTAAATCCCCCACTTACTGCGTAATCTTTAATTTTAATTTCTTTCCCCCGTGGTGGATGGCACCTGTATAGCGCGTCACATCTTAAGAAAATACCCGATTTAGGACTCGGGTATTCTCGGCGCAATGCGGCACCTTCGCACAGACCTAGGAGCTGACTGCGCAGGCGTCGTATTTCTCAGAGTCCTATTCCGCCTTTTTTCGGAGGGCGTGACGCGCCATAGCTGTAGGACTCTGAGAAATACGGCGCCTGCGCAGTCAGCTCCTAGGTCTGTGCGCAGGCGCCGCATTGCGCCGAGAATACCCGAGTCCTAAATCGGGTATTTTCGTAAGATGTGACGGGCTGTATAGGCGCCATCCACCGCGGGGGAAAGATATAAAAATTAAAGATTACACAGTAAGTGGGGGGTTTTAAAAAAAAAAAAAAACAGCATACTGGCGCTGACGCCAGTATGCTGGATCACATGAGAAAGACTATATTTAGGGTGAACCTCCGCTTTAACTTTATTTTGGGTTAATCCAGTGTTTCTCAACTTTAGTACTCAAGCCCCCCCAACAGGTCATGTTTTCAGGATTTCCCTCAGATGAAAAGGCTGTGGGAATTACTAAGGCAGTGAAACTGATCAAATCACCTGTGCAAAATAATGGAAATCCTGAAAAACTGACCTGTTGCGGGGCCTTGAGGACTGGAGTTGAGAAACACTGGGTTAATCAGAGTGTGTACTGACTCCTATTTAACATGAGTTTGAATGTGATTGCTTAATCCTAAACACCGCTTCATCCCTAGTTATAAGAGGGTGTGCACACTTATGCAACCACATTATTAAATGTTTTTATTTTTACCCCCCCCCCCCCCTTAAAAGATTTCAATTTGTTTTTCAATTGCATTGCACAGTTTATAGTTCACATTAAATATAGAAAAGGTTTTGTAATGATTCATTTTTTTTATATCACAGAAACAGCCTTTAGGGTGCATATCTGTTAATGTGTGTGACTGGGAAAGAGGGGTGTAGTGTGTTTATGCTAATGAGCTATGTGCTCCAGTGCAGAGATCAGTAGCTTTAGAATGCTTGTCTCAAAATGCTGCTGTGTCTTGCTCATTTATCTCCATGTTGTCAGGTATTTCCCCAATGACATATATGGCTCAACCCACATTACATAGAAACCACAGAACAGTACACAGCTGCTAGAAGTGATTCAGAAATCAGGGGCGGCCTGACCATTCTGGTACTCGGGCACTGCCTGAGGGTCCCATGCCTCTAGGGGGTACCATCAGGGTTGCCGGCCTCAGTAAAACCAGGGACAGTATGTAAAAATCTGTGTTTTGTTACATCTGTCCTTGAAATGTCCCTTACTGACATACTTTTGGTCTAAAAATCCCAAGATTATAGCTGCCCCGCCTCTCCAGTACCTTCTGAGTGTGTGTATTAATCCTGTATATGTGTACTGTGTGTATGTATACTGTGTGTGTACAGGGAGTGCAGAATTATTAGGCAAGTTGTATTTTTGAGGATTAATTTTATTATTGAACAACATCCATGTTCTCAATGAACCCAAAAAACTCATTAATATCAAAGCTGAATATTTTTGAAAGTAGTTTTTAGTTTGTTTTTAGTTTTCGCTATTTTAGGGGGATATCTGTGTGTGCAGGTGACTATTACTGTGCATAATTATTAGGCAACTTAACAAAAAACAAATATATACCCATTTCAATTATTTATTTTTACCAGTGAAACCAATATAACATCTCAACATTCACAAATATACATTTCTGACATTCAAAAACAAAACAAAAACAAATCAGTGACCAATATAGCCACCTTTCTTTGCAAGGACACTCATGCAGCCTGCCATGGATTCTGTCAGTGTTTTGATCTGTTCACCATCAACATTGCGTGCAGCAGCAACCACAGCATCCCAGACACTGTTCAGAGAGGTGTACTGTTTTCCCTCCTTGTAAATCTCACATTTGATGATGGACCACAGGTTCTCAATGGGGTTCAGATCAGGTGAACAAGGAGGCCATGTCATTAGTTTTTCTTCTTTTATACCCTTTCTTGCCAGCCACGCTGTGGAGTACTTGGACGCGTGTGATGGAGCATTGTCCTGCATGAAAATCATGTTTTTCTTGAAGGATGCAGACTTCTTCCTGTACCACTGCTTGAAGAAGGGGTCTTCCAGAAACTGGCAGTAGGACTGGGAGTTGAGCTTGACTCCATCCTCAACCCGAAAAGGCCCCACAAGCTCATCTTTGATGATACCAGCCCAAACCAGTACTCCACCTCCACCTTGCTGGCGTCTGAGTCGGACTGGAGCTCTCTGCCCTTTACCAATCCAGCCACGGGCCCATCCATCTGGCCCATCAAGACTCAAGAAAAATCATTCTTGACATATTTCTTGGCCCAGTCTTGACGTTTCAGCTTGTGTGTCTTGTTCAGTGGTCGTCGTCTTTCAGCCTTTCTTACCTTGGCCATGTCTCTGAGTATTGCACACCTTGTGCTTTTTGGCACTCCAGTGATGTTGCAGCTCTGAAATATGGCCAAACTGGTGGCAAGTGGCATGTTGGCAGCTGCACGCTTGACTTTTCTCAGTTCATGGGCAGTTATTTTGCGCCTTGGTTTTTCCACACGCTTCTTGCGACCCTGTTGACTATTTTGAATGAAACGCTTGATTGTTCGATGATCACGCTTCAGAAGCTTTGCAATTTAAGAGTGCTGCATCCCTCTGCAAGATATCTCACTATTTTTGACTTTTCTGAGCCTGTCAAGTCCTTCTTTTGACCCATTTTGCCAAAGGAAAGGAAGTTGCCTAATAATTATGCACACCTGATATAGGGTGTTGATGTCATTAGACCCCACCCCTTCTCATTACAGAGATGCACATCACCTAATATGCTTAATTGGTAGTAGGCTTTCGAGCCTATACAGCTTGGAGTAAGACAACATGCATAAAGAGGATGATGTGGTCAAAATACTCATTTGCCTAATAATTCTGCACTCCCTGTATATTGTGTAAACTGTGTGGCCCCATAATCTATTGCCCGGGGGCCCCATAATCTCCTATTGCCCGGGGGCCCCATAATCTCCTATTGCCAAGGGTGCCCCATAATCTCCTATTGCCCGGGGGGCCCCATAATCTCCTATTGCCAAGGGTGCCCCATAATCTCCTATTGCCCGGGGGCCCCATAATCTCCTATTGCCTGGGTGCCCCATAATCTCCTATTGCCCGGGGGCCCCATAATCTCCTATTGCCTGGGTGCCCCATAATCTCCTATTGCCCGGGGGCCCCATAATCTCCTATTGCCAAGGGGGTCCCATAATTTCCTATTGCCCGGGGGCCCCATAATCTCCTATTGCCAAGGGTGCCCCATAATCTCCTGTTGCCCGGGGGCCCCATAATCTCCTATTGCCTGGGTGCCCCATAATCTCCTATTGCCTGGGTGCCCCATAATCTCCTATTGCCCGGGGGGCCCCATAATCTCCTATTGCCAAGGGTGCCCCATAATCTCCTATTGCCCGGGGGCCCCATAATCTATTGCCTGGGTGCCCCATAATCTCCTATTGCCCGGGGGGGCCCATAATCTCCTATTGCCAAGGGTGCCCCATAATCTCCTATTGCCCGGGGGCCCCATAATCTCCTATTGCCCAGGGGGCCCCATAATCTCCTATTGCCAAGGGGGTCCCATAATTTCCTATTGCCCGGGGGCCCCATAATCTCCTATTGCCAAGGGTGCCCCATAATCTCCTGTTGCCCGGGGGCCCCATAATCTCCTATTGCCTGGGTGCCCCATAATCTCCTATTGCCCGGGTGACCCATAATCTCCTATTTCCCGGGGGCCCCATAATCTCCTATTGCCTGGGTGCCCCATAATCTCCTATTGCCTGGGGGCCCCATTAGTTGTCAGTCCGCCCCTGTTCAGAATAGACAGTTTAACAGGCTGACCTGTCATACAGATCAGTGTGTAATTTATTTTCCCTTCCAGTCTACATTCTGTAAACCTGACATGAAACTCATATTAGGATTACTATTAAAAAAGTCATTCTGAAAATGCTAAAAAAAATGTCTGTTATGGCAGAGGGGGGAAATTACAGCCTTTATTATTCTTTTTTATGGGAAGTTTTATTAAGTTGACAAGCCACTAAGTTGCACCTGCTTCCAAATCCTGGTTGGTATGTATACTGCCCATAAGGATTGGTTGGACAGTTGTAAAAATAGACATGAAATTACATGTGTTGGTAATTAACATGAAGACAAAAGTAGCAACCAACTAAAGTGTATCCAAACTTAAGAAAAAATGTATTCTATTGAAGATTACTAATTCTTAGATGTGGGGTTTACATTAATTTTCAAGCTTTTTTTCCCCCTTTATCTTCACCTGGTGATTTTGCCAATAACACACTCCTTATCCTAGGGCATTAATGGCATAATAACCTTAGCACGCCAGATGTTTTGGAACTACATTTCCCATGATGCTTAACTACACTGCAGAGTGCATGAACATCATGGGAAATGTAGTTCCAAAAACACGGGGTGCCAAGGTTCGCCATCACTGTCCTCGGGTGACAATGCTACCTCACTATATCGGTATCTAAAGAGGTGTCTTTAAATTTATTGCCGTTATTAACTCTGGCAAAGCAACGTATGTTGGTCTGGTCCCACCTCTCTCTCTCCCTCCCTCTTAGGGAGGATCAATATCATTAAAATGAGATTGCTCCCCTCAATACTATACATTCTTCGTCATGCCCCAGGTTGTATCCCTAGAATTTTTTTTTAGACAATTCGAATTCGCTCTGGCCTCGTTCCTCTGTGGTTTAAAACAGCCTAGATTTAGATTGACAATACTACAGAGAACATGGAAGCAGGGTGGACTAGCATGTCCATGCTTATTTGACTATTACATTGCTGCTTTTCTTACTCCCAGTGTCCCCTCATCATTTCTCGCCCAATGCACCACTGTGGTTCAAACCCTCTCTCAAACAATTGATTCTGTTTCCAGACCCTAATGTATGGGCTTCTAAAGAAAATTGAATTCTCAGCCAAGTTTGTACAGGGGATGTCCTTCAAACTTTTGACTCACTTAAACTGATCTACTCCCTCCCTAACCCTGTTCCGGTACCTCCAGTTGCACCACACATTTCAGTTGCAAATTCGCAATCCAGTACCCCTTACATAATCAGGGGTTGAGTCCCTATTGCGAGAGGAAACCCTAGATATAAACCCCTTATACATAGAGATCTTGACAAGCTTTTGTCCTGTTGGTGCACAGAGGTTCCGGAGCTGGATTTAACGGTTACATACATTTTTTCCCCTACACCCATCTAAATGCTGGCGCTGTTTGGAAGACCATGTCTCTGCGTTAAGCTTTTTTGGACTAATATTTAAAAATGTGCATTTGTTCAGTTACTACCGTATACATAGTTGTTTGTATATTGAGTCTATTTCATTTACTGGCCACCTCCAGGGCCATGAGAATTTTGATAGGGTTGTTATTATTTTATGCCCACAAGTCTATACTCCTTTAATGGAAATCTCTGCAGGCCTCTAATTTAGACTTCTAGAATACCGTTGCTAATGATGCCATTGTGTAAATATACATCCTTACATATGAATCTAGAGGATCCTCTAACAAATTCTCTAAAGTATGGGACATCTGGATGAAGTCCAATGTATACGGTTGTCTCAACGCCAATGCCCCCATGATTAATGCTTTTCTGATTCCCAGTACGTTACATAGGTTATTGCATTGTAATGTGGGTACTTATTCTCCTGAATCCTACTTAGTGCCTACTTTAATCATGGCCATGATTAAACACTAGTATTAGTGTGAAACGCGTCGGCTGTCCCCCCCTGGCTGCATCCTACTGTATACTATCTGTATTTTTTACAATAAAGACAACTTCTCAAGTTATTTCGGAGTGCGGCTGTCCAAATCCTTTGGAATTCTCGTATCTGCTTAGTGCATTGCCAGCACCTGGATCTTCTGGGAGTTTCCATTATTGCACATGAGACCCACCTGGAGCGGTGTTTTCCTTCCTCTAGCAGAACGGAGAGGGTTCACTTTGACTTTGGTTTTCAACCTTATGTGTTTTGTGTGCTTTTATTTTTCTCTCTCTTTTCTGTGTTTTTAAGCCTGGGTAAGCCCCATAGGCTTTGTTTTGTATAACTTAACCACTTGCCGACCAGCCGCCGCAGTTATACGGCGGCAGGTCGGCACTCCTACGCGAGAGCCCGTAGCTCTACGTCGGGACTTTCGCGCGCCCCCCGCTCGCCCCCGAGTCCCGCGCACGTGCCCGGCGGGCGCGATTGCCGCCGGGCACGCGCGCTCGCTCGTTACAGAGCGGGGAACGGGAGCTGTGCGTGTAAACACACAGCTCTCGTTCCTGTCAGCGGGGGAAACGCTGATCTTCCGTTCATACAATGTATAAACGGAAGATCAATGATTCCCCCTAGTGAGTCCACCCCCCCACACAGTAAGAACACAAATAGGAACACACTTAACCCCTTCCCCGCCCCCTAGTGTTAACCCCTTCACTGCCAATGGCATTTTTATAGTAATCCAATGCATTTTTATAGCATTGATCGCTATAAAAATGCCAATGGTCCCAAAAATGTGTCAAAAGTGTCCGATGTGTCCGCCATAATATCGCAGTACCGAAAAAAAACGCTGATCGCCGCCATTACTAGTAAAAAAAAAATATTAATAAAAATGCCTTAAAACTACCCCCTTTTTGTAAACGCTATAAATTTTGCGCAAACCAATCAATAAACGCTAATTGCGATTTTTTTTAACGAAAAATATGTAGAAGAATACGTATCGGCCTAAACTGAGGAAAAAAATGTTTTTTTAAATCTTTTTTGGGGATATATATTATAGCAAAATGTAAAAAATATTGCATTTTTTTCAAAATAGTCGCTTTATTTTTGTTTATAGCGCAAAAAATAAAAACCGCAGAGATGATCAAATACCACCAAAAGAAAGCTCTATTTGTGGGAAAAAAAGGACGCCAATTTTGTTTGGGAGCCACGTCGCATGACCGCGCAATTGTCAGTTAAAGCGACGTAGTGCCGAATCACAAAAAGTGCTCTGGTCTTTGGACAGCAATATGGTCCGGGGCTAAAGTGGTTAACTTTTAGGCTGGGTTCACACTATACTACACGACAGCAATACGACTTTCATCCTACTTTTCTCTGCGACATCTGTCCTACATTGGTCCTACATTGATCCTACATCCATCCTACATGAACAGGATACTACTTTGATCCGACTTTGTGATAGTCTGACTTGTTCTTTGACCAATCAAAACAATCCCAGAGTGAGATAAATTCCTTTTACTGCTGCTGTAATCACATGTCCGATGTCAAAAGTCGGATGGTAAGGACAAGGATCCTACTTTGGTCCGACTTCAATGATATTCAATGGGCTGAAGTAGGACCAATGTCGGACCAAAGTAGTACAGGGAGCATTTTTCAAAGTCGGACCGACTTGTGTCGGACCAGTTAAGACGGCTCTCATAGGGAAACATTGATTTTCATACGTCATGCGACATGAGCTCCCAGTGTCAGAACCTGGCCTTAAACGAAATAAAAATAATTTTCAAAATGTTTTAATAAAGAGGAGCAGTGTTATCACCCTAGAAAAGGAATTGTGTTAGGACAACAGAACACCCTTTACCATAAAAAATGTGGGTGGGGCGTTCTGCAGTTACCTAACAAGCTCACTAGATTTCTGGCACATCATCAGGAATGTTTATGTACTGAAAGCTTTAGTTTTTTTGTTATACAGTACTAAGGACATAACTTACCTGTGTGTCCCATTTCAGGCAGGTTGCTGCATAGTGTAGAAAATCTTTTCTCTGCTGCTACCGGGTCCACCCCCACCACACCGATCTTTCAGCACTGTGGGGGTTAACATCAGCCAGTGCAAGCGTGAAAGAGTTTTGCCGCTCGCCCACCTTCTCCATTTGTAGAAGTTGTCCTATTCTTTCCCAGAATGCAAAGCGCTCTGTGAATGGAGGACAAGCAGATGAATGACAGGACCCACCTCCTCCAATAACAGATCTTTGTATTCTGGGAAAAAATCTTTGTCCTGGGGTAAATTGTGCCTTATGTCAGCAATAGAATGGACCTGCTGATCCTACAGTATATCTTTACCAAATATGTATTTTCTACAGTTAATCAACTTATTATCAATACATACGTACCCATGTGCACCTTCTTCATGTACTCGATCAACGATACTTTGTTATCATTCCAGTAATTCTCCAATGTGGAAGCATTTGGATATTTACAGCATGAGACCTCAATAGTAATTTCAAAACATTGGCTATAGATGTAGTTATAATCTTGCATGCCACCTGTATTCATAAAGAACATAGTTTAAATATGTACTAAACAAATAACAAGTCTATCATTAACATTGTTATCAGCAGGATTTAAAGATGTAAGGTGATGTACGGTGTATATATAGGGGCCTGGAGTCTAAATGTGACTAATTTCTTTGCCTCTGGACCAGAAATGTGTCATTGGTGGTCATGCAGTTGAGTGAGTGCCGAAGACTTTACGTCCTAATGTTAAAGCAGAGTTCCTCTTATTTCTCTCCTCCCCCACCTGTCCCCACTTCTGGGAGTCTGGGCCGCGACACATTAAGTCACAGCTTGGCTCCCTTCTCCTTTCCCCATCGCTGGGCCAGTAGGAGAGCGCAGCGGTGCCTCGTGTATGTGCAGTAGGGACCCGGAGTGAAGCCGTAATGCTACAATGCTGTGTTCCCTTACCCGCAATGGCGGCGGCAGCACCCGACAGCTGATGGAAACATCAGCTGTGGTTCCAACATCGCTGCACATAAGGACAGGTAAGTGTCCTATTATTAAAAGTCAGCAGCTGCAGTAGGTGTAGCGGACCTCCTCTTCAAGGATCTGCACCTGTCCTGTGACCCACAAGATTCTCCTCTTAGCTTGTGTGCAATGGTAAATGCAGCAAGGTCTTGTGTTTAAAGTGGAGTTCCACCGAAAAAAAAAAAATTAAGTCAGCAGCTACAATTACTGCAGCTGCTGACTTTTAATATATGGACACTTGCCTGTCCAGGGCGCCCATGATTTCGGGTCTCGAAGCCGATTTAAAGGGGTAGTTCCCCCAAAAACCTTTTTTTTTAACATTTATTCAGGCTCGTTATGTCAAGGGGAATCAGTTTTTTTTTTTTTAGAAATGAAGCCGTACTTACCGTTTTACAGATGCATCGTCTCCGACGCTTCCGGGTATGGGCTCCGACTATAGGCGTGCCTATTTGATTGACAGGCTTCCGACGGTCGCATACATCGCGTCACGATTTTCCGAAAGTAGCCGAACGACGGTGCGCAGGCGCAGTATAGAGCCGCACCGTCGCTCGGCTTCTTTCGGCTACTCGTGACGCGATGTATGCGACCGTCGGAAGCCTGTCAATCAAATAGGCACGCCCAGACCAGACGATCATACCCGGAAGCGACGGAGACGATGCATCTGTAAAACGGTAAGTACGGCTTCATTTCTAAAAAAATAAAAAAAGATTCCCCTTGACATAACGAGCCTGAATAAATGTTAAAAAAAGGTTTTTGGGGGAATTACCCCTTTAACCCTTGGGTGCTGCCGCTGCCATCTTCGGTAAAGGAATCAGAAATTGAAGCCTTGCGGCTTCACTTCCTGGTTCCCTACTGCGTATGTCACGCTGCACGATCCCAATGGTTTCTGCTGTCTTCTGGGATCTGTGTGTCTCCCAGAAGACAGTGAGGGGACGGTGTAGGCGCCGGATGTGGCGTAGGTCACTGCGGTGATCTATGCCCGGAAGTGGGAGCAAATACCTGTATTAGACAAGTATCTACTCCCTTCTCCCCCCTGAAAGGTGCCATATGTGACAACGGAGGTGGGGAGGATTCCAAAAAGCGGAATCTCCATTTTTGGGTGGAACTCCACTTTAAAGTGTTTGTAAAGTCTTGTTTTTTTCCTATAAAAATAACAAACATGTTATCCTACCTGCTCTGTGTAATAGTTTTGCACAGAGCAGCCCCGATCCTCCTCCCCTTCAGGGAGTCTGGGCCGCGGCGCATCAGGTCCCTCTGTTGTGATCCCAAAAGAAAGCTCTATCTGTCTCAAAAAATCATAACAATTTTGTTTGGGTACAGTGTTGCATGACCGCGCAATTGAAAAAAAAAAAAGAAAAGGAAATCACTGCGCTAAAACATACATAAGAAAGAAAAGGGAGCTAAAACATAATAAAATGTGCTACCCCAGGTGCTGCAATCTACATGTAAACAATAAATACAAGAAATGAACATAAGAAAAAATTAAATCGCGCTACCACAAATAGAATAAATATATAAATGACCACAGATCAATAAGTGAGTAAACACAAATTAAAAAAGGGTGACCTATGATGGCCGCTGGACAATAAACGATCACCTAATAGATATTATTAATGACGAAAACATATGGTGATGAAAATAAATGTCCCTCTGCTGAATTTCCAATTAATATATAAAAGAGAAAAAGTCCATGAAAAGATAAACACTGGTGCTCCTGAGTCACAACAAGTTGATAGAAGTGGTCAAAAAACAAAACAAGTGTATCCTCCACCAAGCTTATAGAGTAGTCTCTTACCAGAAAGACAAAGGATCAGATACAGCATATATGGAGTTTCACTCGCGTGATGTCAGACCGTCACTTCCGGTAAGGGCTGGTAGCCAGGAACATGCAGCAGTAGGATGCCCACCATGCAAAAACAATCAAATGCTCCACATAGTGTATTAAACTTAATAAAATTTATTTAAAAAAAAGGAATAAAATGCACTTACAATTATGCAGTGAAAAAAACGCCTTAAGAATTAATGTGCCGGCCGGAACACAAGAAAAAACTTCAGGCACTCGTCCACTGGTGGAACATATGGGAACTGGGTGACAACAGCGCGTCGCTCGCCCTATGTCCGTTTCGATATAAACTATCATCTTCCAAGACGTCTTCCGTATATGCTGTATCTGATCCTTTGTCTTTCTGGTAAGAGACTACTCTATAAGCTTGGTGGAGGATACACTTGTTTTGTTTTTTGACCACTTCTAAAACACATGTTCACTTTTGATATGCTCTTTACAAATCGCACTTATGTGACATCCACTTAATCAGCAGGCGTTGATCATATTTCAGGGTAAATGTGGGGGTGGCACTGTCCATAAACATTGCTTTGCGAATAATTATATATTTTTTTATTTTGTATGATTAATTCCCAATAAAAAGCAAGAAGATAAAAATATGTGTATCCAAATTTGCTAGCAAATTAACTTCTGTCAGTCCTGAAAAAAATAATATTTGTAATACTTTAGGTTGGACGTAAAAATCTAAAACACATAGGCCCGGATTCACATACCTGGGCGCATCTTTATTCTGGCGTAGCGTATCTTCTTTACGATACGCCGGCGCAATGTTGAGAGGCAAGTATGGAATTCACAAAGAAAATGCTCCCAAAGTTGCGCCGGCGTATCGTATATTCGTCGGCGTAAGCCAACATAAGTCAAAGTAGGTGGAAGTGGGCGTGATACATTTAAATGAAGCATGACCCCATGCAAATGATGGGCTGAGCTTCAGACAAGTACTAAAAACGAACAGCGCATGCGTCGAATCTTGGACGCATCCCAGTGCGCATGCTCACAGTCACGTCGAAATAACTGCCTAAGATACGTTGAATCACTGCCTACGACGTGAACGTAACCTACGCCCAGCCCTATTCACGTACTACGTAAACGGCGTACACGATGTAAAATTAGACGGCGTTCGTTCCCAGGTCTATACCTTTGCATGGGTTGCGCCTCCTATATGAGGAATAACTTTATGCCGGACGTGACCCCTACTAAAATCGCGTAAAACATGCGTCTGGCGTATCTACGTTTGTGAATCAGCGTATCTCCCTCATTTGCATATCTGAATCAAAGCTTCCATATGCATCCAGCGTAAATATGCGCCCACGATACGCCGGCGTAAGAAAGTTACGTCGGTCTGAAGAAGCCTATTTTTCGACGTAACTTCGTTTGTGGGTCCGGCGCATAGATACAACAGCGCACATTTGTACTTACGCGGCGTATCTGTAGATAAGTAGGCGTAAGTGCTTTGTGAATCCGGGCCAATATATTCTGTATGGAACTGAGACATTGTAAAAATGGAATAAAACACTCTGGAACTCAAGGAGATTTAGGCCTCTTGCACACGATACTCCTATTTTTTCAGCAGTTTTTTTTTGTATCAATGTATTTGCGCATATTTTTGCACACATACGTGCAAATTTATTCTCGTGTTCACAATATGTTAATGTACATTTGCGCAAAAAAATTACTGAACAAAAATGCAGATTTTTCTATTCTTTTTTTTTTACTGAAGAATACATGTCGCTTGTTTACGCGTCTGTGTGCATAGGCACATTACAATTAATGGGCAAGAGGACTTAGGAGGAAAAAGACTCAGGGACTCAAGTGGTTAAAAAAAATTTATTTTGTGCTAACCAAAATAAATAAATGAACCAATAGTAAAAAAACAAAAAAACAAAGAACATAAAGGCTTTTAAAGAACCTACCTCTCACAGGATACCATGAGTAGCCATTGGTGATGCCACCCGTAAATTCTGCTGAATCACACATATTCTTTGAGGACATTGTGGCGTGATTTTGGGCATATGTTTGAGCGAGATATTTCAAAAAATCATTATCTGGAGATGCTGTGAGATTAGAATATTGCAGTGAACAAATATTTAGCAATCAATAAAAAATGCATATCACAAAGCTTGTGTGGGTTTCCTATGGGTACGCTGGTTTCCTCCCAAACTCCAGAGAAATGCTGGTAGGTTACCTGTCTAATTAGTTGGTGCTATACAAGTACCAATAATAACTAAAAATATCACCCTGACCAGCTGTACTAAATTTATTGTATTAAATAGAGAAATCTATAAACTAACCACTAGAGGGAGCTCTATACATCTCCTCTTCATTGGACCATGCAGATCCTGTGCTGCTAATCCAGACTTTGGCATAACCACGGCTGGATCAGAAGGGTTACCTGTCTGCCTGACACTGATGAGGGCAAGCAAGCAGCAGGAGAATATCATGAGAGGGTAGCCTGGAGAAAAGTATTTTTCAGACTGTAAGCCAGGAAGTGTGTGCTAGTGCTTGGATGAAATGCAGGGGTATCATAAGAAACAAGGGGTTAGACGCAGGGGTCTCCAACTGGCTGCCCTCCATTTGTTGCGGAACTACAAGTCCCATGGTGCATTGCAAGGCTGACAGTTACAAGCATGACTCCCACAGGCAGAGGCATGATGGGACTTGTAGTTTTGCAGGATCCAAGACACTTGAGACTAAGATAGGTACAGTGGGTAGGATTGACAATGGCCACAGATTCAGATAGTGGGCAGAATGGTGTTCCAGAACCAAAAGATTACCAGCAAAAATGTTATGGCACTGTACATGTCAAGAACAGCATGATAAAAAGCAGAAGTACTAGGCATGGTAGACTGTGCATGTTCTTCAGCAGGCTATGCTAAAAAACACCATGGGCCAGATCCACAGAGAGAGTACGCCTGTGTATCTCCTGATACACCGGCGTACTTTCAAAGTTCCCGCGTCGTATCTTTAGTTTGAATCCTCAAACCATGAGATGACGGCTTCTGGGTTAGATCCGACAGGTGTACGTCTTCGTACGCCTTCGGATCTAAGATGCAATACTTCGGCGCCAGCTGGGTGGCGTTCACAAGCTTTTTTCGACGATCCACGAACGTACGCACGGCTGTCGCAATCTCTTACGACGTCTCTAGTTGGCTTTTTCCGGCGTATAGTTAAAGCTGCTTTTATCCGGCCTATAGTTAGACTTGCCATGTTAAGTATGGCCGTCGTTCCCGCGTCGAAATTTGAATTTTTAAATTTTTTTTGCGTAAGTCGTCCGTGAATAGGAATGTACGTAACTTACGCTAGTCAAAAAAATAACGTTGTTGCGACGTAATTTAGCGCAATGCACGGCGGGTTCGATCACCGCGGGGACGCGCTTCATTTAAATGAATCACGCCCCCTACTCGCCGATTTGAATTCCGCCGCCAGAAATACACTACGCCGCCGTAACTTACGGCGCAAATTCTTCCAGGATTCGAAGTTAAAGCGGAGTTCCACCCAAAAATGGAACTTCCGCTTAATCCACTCCACACCCCCTTACATGCCACATTTGGCATGTATTTTTTTGGGGGGGGGGGGGGAGTGGGGGCTTCAGGAGGAGTGGGACTTCCAGTCTCACTTCCTCCTTCCGCCGAGGGGCTGGTAAGGCGATTAAGCTTAATCGCCTACAGCAGCCCCTCCCTGTAGGCGACTGCCTAGGACACTGACAGGTCCCATGCGATCGCCTGTCCAGTCAGCGGCAGGCCGCGCCATGCGCGCATACGCAGTGCCGCTCGCTCATGCGCAGTGGGTGCCCGGCCGTGAAGCCGAAGGCTGTCACAGCTGGGTTCCCACAGTTAGAATGAAGACGCCGGCCGGGGAGGGGGAGAGAGGAGCCTCGGAGCCCCGGCCGGCGCGTCGCTGGAACGTGGAGAAGGTAAGTGAATGTTTATTAAAAGCCAGCAGCTACACTTTTTGTAGCTGCTGACTTTTAATAAACATAACATTTGGCTGGAACACCCCTTTAAGCCAGGTAAGATACGGCGGCGTAGTGTATCTCTGATACGCTGCGCCGATCTATTTGTATGTGGATCTGGCCCCATATTTCTAGCAAGTTTCACAATTATTTGAAATAGTATTTTTAGTACTGTTTTTTTTAATTATAATTTATTTTATTTTATTTATTTTTATACTTGATTCTATATATATTAGGGCTGCGGAAATTAACGATTAATTCCTCAAAATATTTTTTTTCATTTTTTTGATCGATCAAAATTCTTTTGATCGGTACTAGTGGTGCAACGGATTGTAAATGATCCGTGATCTGAACAGGTCACCATATGCGGATCGGCACGTGATCTGCGGAGCTCCGCTGCTGCCCCAGCCATAGGAAAGGCCACAGCTTCAGCCTAGCTCCCGGAGCAGCAGCCATCTTTGTCCACCCGGTGGCGGCCTAGGAGAGCCTAGAGCAGCGCACTGACGTCATCACCCAGCCTCAACTACTCGTGTTCGGCCGGCTTCTCTGGTAAGGCTGAGCAAGCACTAATCTTCCTATGCAGTGGGGGAGATGTGGACCATATTACAGTGGGGAGATGTCTGTGGATATCACAGTGGGGGAGATGTCTGTGGATATCACAGTGGGGGAGATGTCTGTGGATATTACAGTGGGGGACATGTCTGTGGATATTACAGTGGGGGACATGTCTGTGGATATTACAGTGGGGGACATGTCTGTGGATATTACAGTGGGGGACATGCCTGTGGATATTACAGTGGGGGAGATGTCTGTGGATATTACAGTGGGGGACATGTCTGTGGATATTACAGTGGGGGACATGCCTGTGGATATTACAGTGGGGGAGATGCCTGTGGATATTACAGTGGGGGACATGCCTGTGGATATTACAGTGGGGGACATGTCTGTGGATATTACAGTGGGGGACATGTCTGTGGATATTACAGTGGGGGACATGTCTGTGGTTATCACAGTGGGGGACATGTCTGTGGTTATCACAGTGGGGGACATGTCTGTGGATATCACAGTGGGGGAGATGTCTGTTGATATTACAGTGGGGGAGATGTCTGTGGATATCACAGTGGGGAGATGTCTGTAGATATCACAGTGGGGGAGAGGTCTGTGGATATTACAGTGGGGGAGATGTCTGTGGATATTACAGTGGGGGAGATGTCTGTGGATATTACAGTGGGGGAGATGTCTGTGGATATTACAGTGGGGGAGATGTCTGTGGATATCACAGTGGGGGAGATGTCTGTGGATATCACAGTGGGGGACATGTCTGTGGATATCACAGTGGGGGACATGTCTGTGGATATTACGTGGGGGACATGTCTGTGGATATTACAGTGGGGGACATGTCTGTGGATATTACAGTGGGGGACATGTCTGTGGATATCACAGTGGGGGACATGTCTGTGGATATCACAGTGGGGGACATGTCTGTGGATATCACAGTGGGGGACATGTCTGTGGATATCACAGTGGGGGAGAAGTCTGTGGATATTACAGTGGGGAGATGTCTGTGGATATTACAGTGGGGAGATGTCTGTGGATATCACAGTGGGGAGATGTCTGTGGATATCACAGTGGGGAGATGTCTGTGGATATCACAGTGGGGGAGATGTCTGTGGATATTATGTGGGGGAGATGTCTGTGGATATTACGTGGGGGACATGTCTGTGGATATTACGTGGGGGACATGTCTGTGGATATTACGTGGGGGACATGTCTGTGGATATTACAGTGTGGGCCATGTCTGTGGATATCACAGTGGGGGAGATGTCTGTTGATATCACAGTGGGGGAGATGTCTGTTGATATCACAGTGGGGGAGATGTCTGTGGATATCACAGTGGGGGAGATGTCTGTGGATATTACGTGGGGGAGAGGTCTGTGGATATTACAGTGGGGGAGATGTCTGTGGATATTACAGTGGGGAGATGTCTGTGGATATTACAGTGGGGAGATGTCTGTGGATATTACAGTGGGGGAGATGTCTGTGGATATTACAGTGGGGGAGATGTCTGTGGATATTACAGTGGGGGAGATGTCTGTGGATATTACAGTGGGGGAGATGTCTGTGGATATTACAGTTGGGGAGATGTCTGTTGATATTACAGGGGGGAGATGTCTGTGGATATTACAGTGGGGGAGATGTCTGTGGATATTACAGTGGGGGGGAGATGTCTGTGGATATTACAGTGGGGGGATGTCTGTGGATATTACAGTGGGGGAGATGTCTGTGGATATTACAGTGGGGGGGGGGGGGGTGTCTGTGGATATTACAGTGAGGGAAATGTCTGTGGATATTACAGTGGGGCTTATATATGGGGGTGATCCGAAAAATGTATGTGCGTTATAATAAATCGAAATTAGTCGATGAATCGATTAAAAAAAAATGATTAATCGAACACGAAAATTGTAATCAGTAACAGCCCTAATATACTGTGTATATATATATATATATATATATATATATATATATATGATTCTGCACTTCCGCATGGGGGGGGGGGGTATCACTACTGCTGATTAGTCACAGCAGAAGCCCATCAGCGGGTTTCGACAAATAGATGACAGCAGGGACCCACTAATCGTCGTGGAGAGACGCAGGACAGAGCTCTGCATATGTAAACAATGCAGAGCTCCATCCTTTCAGCAGGGATTTGGTGGATTTTGTTTCCCTGTAAAGCTGGAAGTAAAATTCAGCACACCCCTTAATAAAAGCACCACACTGTGTACACCTAAACACTAGTTAGGCACACATCTAACTTTTTGATCACCTTAGATGCTTAACCCCTCCCCAGCACTGATCACTGTATTAGTGCCACTGGTTCCTACAAAGTTTCAAAAGTGTCAACAACAAAAAATTATTATTCTATTTTGGGCATTCTGTCTTGTAATGCTATTATATTTAGGGTGAAAGTGGGAAAATGTATATATTTAGTTATAAATATAATGCTGTTACATTCTGGTTGTGTTATTTAAAAAAAAAAATGACAGAGGGAATATATTTAACAGAAACTTACTATAATAAGAGTTATCATATGGATAGCTAGCCACCAAGGCACCACCATGAAAATTAGCAGACAGCACAAAGGTCTCCTGCGTGAGCCAGTTCATGACAGCCTGGGTTTCTGGTTGGATTGGATCAGGGTTTATCTCAAAGGAATCAGGAAAGTTTCTGTTCAGGTCATATCCCTTTTCATTGGTTCTAAAAAAAAGAATGCAAGTTGTAACTCATAAAGAAATATACAGTAAAGCCAATCAACTTTATGTTTTTCTAATATCTTATAAGATATTTAAACCTAAGAACAAAAATTCCATATATTGCAGATAATCAGTCCTTAGATGTGCTGACTGCATTAGTTTTCTTATTTTAGAATAACAATGTTTTCTGTAAGTACAAAAAAATACCTCTTTATTTAGTTCTTGCTGTGCACTGAACTAAAATATCAAAAATCTTATCAGGCACCCCAGATAACTTCAAAGAACTACAAAGCAACCCCTCTATGCAAGTTTCAAAGGAGTATACAGTATTTACAGAACACACAGAGATGTGCTGCTATGCTATTTTATTTCTCCCTGAAAACCAGCCAGCTGCCTAAATATGTATTTTATTGGTGCATGTTTGTTGTAAGATACATACAGTATACAGTCATGCGCAAAAGTTTGCATATCCTGCCCGGAATTGTGAAATTTTGGCATTAATATTGAAAATATGACTGATTATGCCAAAAAAAAAACTGTTTTCAATGACATGAAGCCATTTATTAATACGGCCTTGATAAAATGTTGCCATACCCTGGAATGTTTGGCCTTGCTACAGACATAGAAGGTGGCACACAGGTTAAAATGGCAGTTAAAGGTTAATTTCCCCACATTTGTGGCTTTTAAAATAAAAATTAGTGCCTGTTTATAGTCAATGAGTTTGTTGGCTCTCACATGGATGCACTAAGCAGGCTAGGCACTGAGCCATGAGGAGGTAGAAAAGAAGTAAAAAAAAAACCTGCGTAACAAGGTAATGAAACTTTACAAAGATGGAAAAGGATACAAAACGATATACAAAGCCTTGAATTTGCCAGTCAGTACTGTTCAGTCAAGAATACAAGAAGTGGAAAATTAGGGGCTCTTTTAATGCCAAGCCAAGGTCAGGTAGACCGAGAAAGATTTCAGCAACAACTGCCACAGGAACTCTCTGTCAAAATCGATGGCACAACTATCAGCCCATCCCCACATGCCAAGGTCCTAGGTGTAGTCCTGCACTCCGAACTCTCCTTTAAGCCCCATGTCCTATCACTGTCCAAATCTTGCCGCCTCAACCTCCACAACAGCTCCAAAATACACCCCTTTCTAACCAATCACACAACAAAGCTCTTAATTCACTCCCTGGTCATCTCTCACCTTGACTACTGCAACTCCCTACTCATTGGCTTACCTCTACATAGGCTATCCCCCCTTCAATCCATCATGAATGCTGCTGCCAGACTCATCCACCTTACCAATCCTCCTGTGTCTGCTACTCCTCTCTGTCAATCCATCCACTGGCTCCCGCTTACCCAACAAATACAATTCTAAATACTAACAACAACTTACAAAGCCATCTACAATTTAGCCCCCAGCTATATCACTAGCCTAGTCTCAAAATACCAACCTGTTCTCTTTGTCCTTTCAAGACCTCCTGCTCTCTAGCTTCCTCATCACTAGTGTTGCTCACGAAAATTCGCATTGCGAATATTCGTAACGAATATTGCATATTCGAGTATTCGCGAATAAATCGAATATCGCGGTGAATATACGATATTGCGAATATTCATATTTTTTCAAATTTATTTTTAAAACAGATCACATCCTAGTGATCTCCATCGACGTCTAAAAGCATTGCTGGTATGATTAGAGACCCTGGGCCGAGTAGCTAAGGCGATCCTTTTATGTTGCCGAATATTCGCAATGCGAATATTCGTATTACGAATATTCGCAAATACTTTCTCTGCCCTTCTGTGTTTTGTGTATAAAAAAAATAAAAATAATTAGCTTTAGTTTAGTCATATAAGTTTCTGTAAGTAGAGTTAGTGTTTAGTGCATATTAGTTTAGTAATCCAGGAAATGATCTCTGTTTTCGCATGTTGACGAGAATTTCGCAATCAATTTCGCATTAGCGAAATTTCGCAATATTTTTTTTTGATAAAATATCACGAATATTCGATATTAGCGAATATTTCACGAATATTCTTCTATATATTCGTGAAATATTGCGAAATCGAATATGGCGTATTCCACTCAACACTACTCATCACCTCCTCCTTTGCTCAACTCCATGACTTTTCCAGAACCTCTCCAATCCTATGCAACTCCTTACCCCTTACCCCGATTATCTCTTACTCTATTTGCTTTTAGACAATCCCTGAAAACCCTCCTCTTCAGAGAAGCCTATCCTAGCCACACTTAAAGCGGAGCTCCACCCAGGAAAACAACATTTTACAATGTTGTTTAAAAAAATAAAATAAAAAAAACCTGAAAAAAAAAAAAATACTCACCCGAAATACCTGTTGCTATGCAGAAGTCCGTAATCTGCCTCACCTGCACCGCGGTCCGATTTTTTCTTCTCCTTCTCCTTGTGAATGGGGCGCGCTGCTTTCTGGGAACTGTGTGTGTTCTCAGAGAGCAGCGAGCCCATTCACAAGCCAGCGTGAGACTCACGCAGGTGCAGTAGGAAATGGGCAGTGAAGCCGTACGGCTTCACTGCCTGTTTCCCATAGTGTGGATGGCGGCGCGGGACCCGGAGCGATCGTGGGATCGGCATCGGGGGGCCCATCAGCGCGGGCAAGTAGGACAAGGTAAGTGTCCTTATTTAAAGTCAGCAGCTACACTGTTAGTAGCTGCTGACTTTAAAAAAAAAAAAATTTGCGGCTGGAGCTCCTCTTTAACAACTGCATTTTAATTTTCTCCACCACTATAAAAACCCTACAGTTATTACCTTTTGTATCACTTGACCCTCCCTTCTAGATTGTAATCTCCAATGAGCAGGGCCCTCTGATTTTCTCCTGTATTGAAATGTATTGTAACTGTACTGTCTGCCTTCATGTTGTAAAGTGCTGCAGAAACTGGTGGCGCTATATAAATCCTGTATTATAATAATAATAAGAATACCATAGACTGTATGTAGCCAGCAGGACAAGGCACCATATCTGGGGAAATAGCAGGCAACAAGAATTTAGGAGACTTATTCTGACATATCCTATGCAAGAAGATTGTGATATTTCTTTTAGGGGTTTTGGGTGGTAGGCCTACTTTTGAGGATTTTGTTTTAATTTTAAAACCTATAAATAAAATTGTCTGAGGTCTTCTAAATCAAAAGCGGTGATTTCTTCTGCACTACTGATACAAAAAGTTATCTGCCACAGGAGACAATCATTATTCTACCTCAGTTTGGCACAATAAATAGATTAAGACTCGGTTCACATATATGCAAATTGGAATTTCTCTGCATCAAATTTGCATGACAGGAGAGCTCGGCTCTCAATGGATCTCAAGGGTCCTGTGCATCTTTGATTCCGATTCAGATGCA
Source organism: Rana kukunoris (assembly GCA_029574335.1). Lineage (NCBI taxonomy): Eukaryota > Metazoa > Chordata > Amphibia > Anura > Ranidae > Rana > Rana kukunoris. Next base: position 212,882,192 of record CM056051.1, read on the forward strand.
AAATTCGAACCCGATTCGCACCTGAATCCGTGAACAGGGATGCACCGGACCCCCTGCTGTGAGCTGTGGAAAAAGCATGTGTGAAACCGGCCCACAACTAGACAGCTATACCCAAACATCTACCCAACCAAAAGAAGTGAGAAGCGATAGCTGGAATAACTCACCAGTTTGACAAGTTAATTGGACAATGATGAATGGGAAAAAAAGTTAATAAAAGTGACAAAAATTGTGACAACTGCTGTCCTAAAATGATGCACAGCACTGTTGATGTAGTAGAGATGATGAGGGACAATAAAAAGCACAGTCATTAAAAAAATAATGCAATAAATATTTATTTATTTATTGATTAACAACCTACAAAGAGCATAAACAGAAGAAACCTAAATCAAATTAATATTTGGTGTGTCAACCCTTTTAAACAGTATCTGCACTCCTGTGTACACTAATGCCGCGTACACACGATTGGAAATTCCAACCAAAAAAATGATACGCTCATATGCATAATTACTAAACCGCATGTTTTTTTTTTTTTTTTCGATCCACTGTACCATAGTAATCCTTTATGGTACTGGCCACTTCCTGTATATGGATTCATTTCGGCATTTCGGCATCGAGGAAGTGACGGAATACCCGCACACTACCTGATGAATCCATGTACAGGAAGCGGCCAGTAACATAAAGGATTACTAAGGTTCACCTGCCCCTGACAGTGACTTGAGCTAGACATCACCACTTAGTGAAGGATTGGCTCGGGCAGCTTAGCTGCTCTAGGCTGCAAAGGGAACCGAGTTCCTGCTGTGAAAAAAGTGCAGGAACTCCGTTCCCACGCGTTCCCGCAGGACTTGAGTCCTGGTTCCATCTAACTTTTTCTGTCGGAACTTCCGACAGCAAAAAATTGAGAGCTGGTCCTCAATTTTTCAGACGAGAAAAAGTTCTTGTCGGAAATTCCGATCGTCTGTATGCAATTCCAAAAAACACGCATGCTCAGAATGAATTTGACACATGCACGGAATCATTGAACTTAATTTTTCTCGGCTTGTTGTAGTGTTGTACATCACCGCGTTCTTGTCGGTCGGAATTTCAGACAACATTTGAGCCAAAATTCAGTCGGAAAAAAAATCCACGGTTTTCTTGACGTAATTTCTGATCGTGTGTACGCGGCATTACTCAGGGAACTCAGCAGGTAGGATGTTCCATACATCACAGAACTAACCAGGGTTCTTCTAGCAACTTTGGCTGTCTCTTCATTTAATCCCAAACAGGCTCATTGATGTTGAGATTAGGAATCTGTGGGGGCCAAGCCATCTCTTCTAGTACGCCCTGTTCTTCTTTTTGCTAAAAAAGAGTTTACAAAGCATGGTAGAAGGAAGGAAGCTTTACTGTTGCCTGCTGACACTTATCCGTGTACCGTTCCTAAGGCTGTTGGTGAACAATCTCTGTGTCCTCAATCTTTCTCCATCCCATAAGGGAAATTTCAGGGGTCATTTTAGAACCCTCTTCTGCAATTAGAGGACCTCCTGCTGCTGCAAAACTACAAGTCCCATCATGCTTCTGCCTCTGGGTGTCATGCTTGTGGCTGTCAGAGTCTTGCTATGCCTCATGGGACTTGTAGTTCTGCAACAGCTTGAGGTCCGCTAATTGCATATCCCTGTTTTAGACCTTAATATTTCACTAAAGCCAAATGATTTACTGTAAAAATGTATACAATAATAATTTTTTAAAACAAATTATTACATTACAAATTATTACATAATATACACTTCTACCATTCTAGTGTGATTTATACTTGTGCGCCGGTGTGAATTGTGCAAACACATTGCAGTGCTTTGTTACAATGTAATGCAGCCCTTTTTTTTCTCTCTTAAATAACATTCATCCAACTGTATGCTTGGCAGCTCATTGTGAAACATTGCCATGCATTGTAAACCAAATTTTGTCTAATCATTTTGTCGCAGATTGGGCATTATTACAATGCATTGATGTGAGGCCAACCTCTAGATTTTTAGCGTAAGATGCTTTATTTACAGTTTGATGTACCTTCCATTTTAACCAGTTTTCAAAAAGGCACAGTTTTACATTTACAAGTATTTAATAACTCAACACAATTAAATTCTTTATATTTAGGAGCAACTGGGTGAGCAATTGTGTGTATTCTTTTAATTCCTTTAAATGTTTTTTAATTGAAAATCTTGTTTTGATAAACAGTGCGCAACTAGGGGATCTTTTACAAACAATGAAATATGTAAGTGAAAAATGAAAAAAAAAATGGTCTAGCCCAGTGTTTTCTCGACAATCACGAGGCACCCCATTCTCAAGTGCAGGGTTCTCCAAACGTTCTAAACAAAGGGCCAGTTTATTGTACTTCAGGCTTTGGGGGGTCGAACTATGGCCAGCGGGAGTGAAAATTCTTCTGGCATCAGTGGGAGTAAACATCACCACATTTGGTATCATTAGGAGGAATAGTGCACCATCGTTATGATTGGGAGGAAAAGCGCCCCATCGTTGGTAGCATTGGGAGGAAGAGCGCCTCATCGTTGGTATCATTGAGAGAAATAGAACCCTATCATCGGTATCAAAGGGAGGAATAGTGCCCTATTGTTGGTGTCTTTTGGAAATATGATGCCCCATTGTTGATATCAGTTGGCAAAATAGTGTATCAGTAAGAGGAGAAGTGCCCCAATGGCCAGATAAAGGCACGCAAAGGGCCGAATCCAGCCCCTGGGCCACAGTTTGGAGACCAGTGTTCTAAAGGAAAGAACTAAATGAATAGTTTTACATAAAGCAGCAATATCCAGGATATCCAACATTTGAGGTTATTTACTCTTACAAATTAACTGCACCTTTGTACACTGGTACTGACTAGTATTCCAGCATTTCTCTTCTCACTCACTCAGCTGAAGTGGCTCCAGTACTGATGGAGAGGGGCAAACAAGAAGGCAGGCACCTTATGTCATCCTTATCAACCAATTACAGCATCAGTTGTAGCTATGCCAGCAGCTGGCCCTCACAATTCCCAAGGTTGTAATGGTGCACAATAAATACCTGAAGTTTGTGTAGAAAAAATTCAGGACTGGTCCACTTGCTGGCTTAAGGACAATTTTTGCCTGATTTGCCAAAGAATACTAGCAGGCACCCTGGTTGAAAAAGACTGGTCTAGCCAACTGAGACCAAAAAGTGGAGAGCAGGGCCTTTGTCCTTGAAATTTCTGCCTGTTGGAATACCTAATGCAGTGCGACCACCCTGCGTCTTCTTGCTGTGTGCTAATGTACCTAGGAGAATTGACGCGATTTTAAAGGCAAAGGGCAGACACACTAAATATTGATTGGATTTAATTAAGTTTTTTTCACAGTTTTTACTTCTTTTTTTTTTTTTTTTTTAAAGTGTATTTTTTTGGTGCGTGAACTCTCGAGAGAGGAGCCGGACTGCAGGAGTTGGGAGTAGGCAGACCCTCCCCCCGGAGGCATTCGCCATCCTTCTCCATGCCCCTGGTGGCAATGGCGGGTGTGAAGGGGGGCCTCCCACTCACCCCGCCCTACCTGCTCCTCTTGGGAGCCCAACTGGGGCCCAAAAGGACCCCATTGGGGCAGAGGGACTCCCCCTATGAGGGAGTGAGGGGGCCTAGCCCACCCAGTCAGCCCCGTAGGTCCTTCGCCTCTCTTTATTTTAGGAGACCGCATGGCCAAAGTGCGTGTGTTTTAAACCAATTTCGTGTGCGTGCAAGTGTGGTGGTTTTTGGGGGGGGGGGGGGTGGGCGTACTAAGCACAGGCGTACCTTGCATAGCACACCCACCGGGAGCCGGGCTGAGACCACCAAACTCAATTCACATGTAGCCGAGACCGGGATCCGAACCCTTGGCTGCAGAGGTGAATGACTTGTCAACGCAGTGCCAATCACGTTGAGCCACCACAGCTCCCCTAGTTTTTACTTCTTTTTGTTATGCACCCTTGTAGGTTGTTTTTTGACACAAAGAATTCACTCAAAGGGGTTGTAAAGGTTTGTTTTTTATTTTCTAAATAGGTTCCTTTAAGCTACTGCATTGTTGGTTCACTTACCATTTCCTTCAACTTCCCTTCTAAATGTTTTCTTTGTCTGAATTTCTCACTTCCTGTTCCACCTTAGAAAGCTGTTCTGGCTGACTAACCCCCAGCCAGATGGTGGGGGCAAGCTTACTTAAATAACCCCTTTAATTTAAATTAATTATTAAATTCAATATCTTTGCAAGCACCCTTATATTATAAAAAAAATCACAAGTGCCTAAAACTAAACCGCACAGAAGAACAGGAGCTCTGACTTACCTTCCATTTATGGAGCCACAATCCAAAATATTAGAATTTTCAAAACCATCTGGATTCATAGAAGGCATAATATGTATGCGGGTTTTAGTTATCATTTGCGTAATAACTGGATTGGACTGGTAATTTGTTAGGAGGTATTCTATTAGGTGTAGCATCAGTTCTCTACCAACTGCCTAGATGAAATTAAAACAATTGCAGAAAAATTGATTAAAGTTTTTAAAGGGTGGCTCCAATTTCACGGGAAAAAAAGATAGCAAATAAAAAATATAAAGCATATTCATTTGCTAAACAAACAAATGTGACCCCGAAAAGCCCAGAGTCTCATAATGGCAGGGCTCCAATGTTAGCGCCAAGCGAGCGCCGAGCGCCGGGACCGAATGTGGCCGAGTCCTGCCGAGTGCCATAGCAGGCCCCGCCTTCTAGAGCCTGCGCAACGCCTATGATGGATGTCCCACTGGTCCAATGCCGCTACAGCTGGACGTGTGACGTCCATCATAGGCGCTGCAGGCTCCAGAAGGCGGGAATTACAATGCGGCCGCAGCGCCACATCCCCGTTTGGGCGGGCGGCTCTCCTTAGCTCTCCTACCCTCCAGACTCCTCGGCTCTCCTACCCTCCAGGCTCCTTGGCTCTCCTACGCTCCAGGCTCCTATCCTCTAATGGAATGACTGACTGACTTCCTGGCCTGTTTATGCCTGCTGTGACACCGCTGAGCTGAGGTAGGTCAGACAGTGTAATGTGTATGTAAAACAGTCAGTGTATGTAGGTCAGTGTAGGTAAACTACACTGACCACTATACTGTAATGCCTACAGTAACTCTCTCTCTCTCTGCCCATCTCTCTCTCTCGTTGCCTCTCTCTCTCTCTCTCTCTCTGCCTCTGTCTCTCTCTCTTTGCCTCTGTCTCTCTCTCTCTTTGCCTGTCTGGCTCTCTCTCTTTTTGCCTCTCTCGTTGCCTCTGTCTCCCTCTCTCTCGTTGCCTCTGTCTCCCTCTCTCTCGTTGCCTCTGTCTCCCTCTCTCTCTCTTTGCCTCTGTCTCCCTCTCTCTCTCTTTGCCTCTGTCTCCCTCTCTCTCTCTTTGCCCCTGTCTCCCTCTCTCTCTTTGCCTCTGTCTCCCACTCTCTCTTTGCCTCTGTCTCCCACTCTCTCTTTGCCTCTGTCTCCCACTCTCTCTTTGCCTCTGTCTCCCACTCTCTCTTTGCCTCTGTCTCCCACTCTCTCTTTGCCTCTGTCTCCCACTCTCTCTTTGCCCTGTCTCTCTCTCTGCTGCTCTGTCTCTCTCTCTCTGCTGCTCTGTCTCTCTCTCTGTGTGCCGCTCTGCCTCTCTCTCTGTGTGCCGCTCTGCCTCTCTCTCTGTGTGCCGCTCTGCCTCTCTCTCTGTGTGCCGCTCTGCCTCTCTCTCTGTGTGCCACTCTGCCTCTCTCTCTGTGTGCCACTCTGCCTCTCTCTCTGTGTGCCGCTCTGCCTCTCTCTCTGTGTGCCGCTCTGCCTCTCTCTCTGTGTGCCGCACTGCCTCTCTCTCTGTGTGCCGCTCTGCCTCTCTCTCTGTGTGCCGCTCTGCCTCTCTCTCTGTGTGCCGCTCTGCCTCTCTCTCTGTGTGCCGCTCTGCCTCTCTCTCTGTGTGCCGCTCTGCCTCTCTCTCTGTGTGCTCCTCTGCCTCTCTCTCTGTGTGCCGCTCTGCCTCTCTCTCTGTGTGCTCCTCTGCCTCTCTTTCTGTGTGCCGCTCTGCCTCTCTCTCTGTGCCGCTCTGCCTCTCTCTCTCTGTGTCGCTCTGTGTATCTCTCTGTGTGCCTCTCTGTCGCTCTGCCTCTCTCTCCAGTCCGTGTTCCTCCTCACCTGGTGCTTGTCCTGCATCATGACATCGGGGTTCCGGAGGATAGGAGGAGGCGGCCGCAATGTTGGTTCAGTGTCCGGCGCACTGTGATTGGGCGTATGGAGGTGCAGAGACAGTGTGGCAAACCTAGCCACTTCTGGAGCACTGGACGTTACATGTCAAAGGGTTGTCTGTATTATATGCTATGTATTCTGCTGGATCTTAGGTGGGCATGATAACTCATATGCTAGCAGCCGTAAGCCTTTGGCATTCGGGTACTTCACTTCCCGAACCGCGATTATCCGGACTCCCCTGATAGACCACACATTAAGGGACGTGTGGCGCTCGGTACTTAAGGCTCTCCTGGAAGGCCGTCATTCGACTACCAATCATGCGGCGGTCGGCCGTCTTGGATCCTTTGTCGCTTGGGAGGCGTTTGGTCGTCGAGTGCCTGGAATAGAAAAAACGCTACTCGACGGCACGAACGCCGCTGAACTTTCAGAGCAGTCAGGAGTTCCGCTTACAGCACGTTATGTTGCCCATTGATGTTCTCAATGGGGGTCGTCCTTCTAGTGACGAAACGCGTATGGGAGGCAACGCAGTGACGTCACCACGTTGAGGAGGAGGGCTCCCACATGCCGGCCGGCAACATTTGTTTTTACGCTCGTTTATTATGTGTGCTGTGTAAGTACATTTTTTATTATCTCATTAAAATTTCGTCAACGGAATTATGCTATGTGCGCCTTTTCTTTATCCTGAGTTTAAGAGGTGTTCCGTCCTGTTCAACATTAACTCTGGAAGATCCTGGGAACCACAGGGATATCAAAGGCCGTGACTGGGCTATAGTCAGACGCTGGTTTATGTTTGACCTCTGGTAAGCTGCTCATTCACTTGGTGGCGGGTGCACCTTTGGAGTTTGTTCGTTTGGTGACATAAACAGAGGATCCCCTTTGGGAAATATTTTTCTACTATCACTATGGACTTTAATGGACTCTAGTGGCATAATGTTCTATTACCACCGACACTGATGTAATAATTTTTGATGATCATTTATGTGGCACGGCTTTTTATATTCCACACGCTAAAGCAGATGCTCCATACATTTGGAGAGGCTCATAAAGACTGGGAGCGCTTTCTACCCCATTTGCTCTTCGCCTATAGAGAGGTACCCCAAGAATCAACAGGGTTTTCCCCTTTTGAATTACTGTTTGGGAGAAGAGTGCGAGGACCACTAGACCTAATTAGAGAACATTGGGAGGGAGAGAGTAGCCCAGACGGAACCCCTATTGTATCCTACGTACTGGAGTTCAGGGACTGTCTGGAGGCGCTAACTCAGACTGTGCGCACCAACCTCCGGGCGGCCCAACAACGTCAGCGCCGCTGGTACGATAGGGGAGCCAGAGACCGCAGATTTTAGGTGGGACAAAAGGTTTTGATTTTAAAGCCAGTCCGCACCGACAAGCTGCAGGCCATCTGGCAAGGCCCATACCAGGTGGTGGAACAGAGATGTGACACCACCTATGTGATTGGACCCTGCTCAGGGGTAGGGGAGAGGCGCATGTTCCACGTGAATATGCTCAAACCATACCATGAGAGGATAGAGGACGTGGCCGCCATATGCGCTTCCGCCTCAGAGGATCAGGAGAATCTGACACTACCTGACCTCTTAGAACAAGAGGGACAGACGGAGCCCTCAAAGGGGGTTCGGCTGGGGGAGTGGCTAAGCCTTCAGGAGCGTGCCCAGATACAAGAGCTGATTGTGGCTAAGAAAGCTACCTTCTCCAATTTTCCTGGGTACACTCCGCTGGCCACTCACCGAGTCGAGACCCCGGGACAGTTACCTATGCGGCAGCCCCCAAATCGCGTCCCTGAAACAGTCAGAACGCATATGAAGACTGAGATTGATGAGATGTTGCAGCTAGGGGTTATCGAACCTTCTGATAGCCCCTGGGCATCGCCGGTAGTGCTGGTACCAAAGAAGGACGGCACGACACGTTTCTGTGTCGACTACCGGAGGCTAAATGACAAAACGGTGTCTGATGCCTATCCGATGCCCCGGATAGACGAGCTGCTGGATAAGATGGCACGGGGCCAGTATCTCACTACCATAGACTTATGTAAGGGATACTGGCAGATTCCACTGGCCGAGGAGGCCATCCCCAAGTTGGCGTTTGTCACCCCATTTGGCCTGTATCAATTTCGGGTCATGCCATTCGGGATGAAGAACGCTCCGGCAACTTTTCAGCGGATGGTCGATCGGTTATTGGACGGATTCCAGGAATATGCATGTGCCTATTTAGACGACATCGCCATATTTAGCCAGACCTGGGCAGAACACCTAAAACACATAGGAGCCATTCTAGATCGTATTGGAGAGGCAGGGTTAACACTGAAACCCAGCAAGTGTCATATAGGGATGGCCGAAGTGCAGTACTTGGGCCACCGGGTGGGGAGTGGGCAACAGAAACCCGAACCAGCTAAAGTTGAAGCCGTAGCTAAATGGCCCACCCCCAGGACGAAAACCCAAGTGCTAGCGTTTCTAGGTACCGCAGGGTACTATAGAAAATTCGTACCCAATTATAGTGCCCAGGCCAAACCCTTGACTGACTTGACATGTAAAAACCTGCCCCGACAGGTTGTCTGGGCCCCAGAGTGTGATTAGGCATTCCAACAACTAAAGACTGCTCTAACTAATGTCCCTGTACTTGCTGCTCCTGATCCAACTAAAAGATTTCTTGTCCACACAGACGCTTCAATGTTTGGATTTGGAGTGCTGAGCCAAGTGGGAGCCGATGGCGGAGAACACCCCGTAGCTTACCTGAGCCGAAAATGATTGCCACGAGAAGTAAGCTACGCCACTATTGAGAAGGAATGCCTGGTCGTGGTGTGGGCCCTCAAAAAGTTGTAACCGTATTTGTATGGACAAACTTTTTTACTGCTCACAGATCACAACCCGTTGGTGTGGCTAAACCGTGTGGCGGGGGACAATGCCCGGCTGCTGCGCTGGAGTTTGGCGCTGCAGCCGTTTGACTTTACAATACACTGCCGCCCAGGGAAGCAAAACGGTAATGCCGACGGGTTATCTAGACAAACTGAACTTGAAAAGTAATCTGTGAAAGTACTCCCCTGGACATCCCCAAGCCGATCCGTTGGGATCAGACTGTGTATGCCAGCTTGGTTCTGGGGGAGCATTGTGGCAAACCTAGCCACTTCTGGAGCACTGGACGTTTCATGTCAAAGGGTTGTCTGTATTATATGCTATGTATTCTGCTGGATCTTAGGTGGGCATGATAACTCGTATGCTAGCAGCCGTAAGTAGGGTTGTCCTGATGCCTCTTTTTTAGGACTGAGTACAAGTACCGATACTTTTTTCCATGTACTCGCCGATACCGAATACCGATACTTTTTTTATTGTGTCCCCAAATGCAGCCATGTCCCCCACATATTGCAGCCATGTCCCCCCACATATTGCAGCCGTGTCCCCCCACATATTGCAGCCATGTCCTGTCCCCAACATATTGCAGCCATGTCATGTCCCCCACATATTGCAGCCATGTCATGTCCCCCACATATTGCAGCCATGTCATGTCCCCCATATATGCAGCCATGTCATGTCCCCCACATATTGCAGCCATGTCATGTCCCCCACATATTGCAGCCATGTCATGTCCCCCACATATTGCAGCCATGTCATGTCCCCCACATATTGCAGCCATGTCATGTCCCCCACATATTGCAGCCATGTCATGTCCCCCACATATTGCAGCCATGTCATGTCCCCCACATATTGCAGCCATGTCATGTCCCCCACATATTGCAGCCATGTCATGTCCCCCACATATTGCAGCCATGTCATGTCCCCCACATATTGCAGTCATGTCCCCCACATATTGCAGCCATGTCATGTCCCCCACATATTACAGCCATGTCATGTCCCCCACATATTGCAGCCATGTCATGTCCCCCACATATTTCAGCCAAGTCCTGTGTCCCCACACATTGCAGCCATGCCCCTCATACCTGGCACCGCCGCTGCTGCTTAATCCCCGTGCAAAATACAGCGAGCATTACAAGCCACGCCATCTATAGACACTCCCCTTCTCTAGATTGGATGGAACCGTCCAATCGTGAGCAAGGGGGTGTGTCTATACACATGGATCCGTGCATAGACACTCCCCCTTGCTCGCGATTGGACAGATCCGTCCAATCCAGAGAAGGGGAGTGTCTATAGATGGCGTGGCGGGCAATACAAGTATACAAACGAAAACTTGTAATTCCCAGCTGTATTGCACGGCGATTATCCCGGCGGTATGCGGCGGCGGCGGGGGGATAAGTATTCTATTTAAGCATCGGGAGTATTTGCGCGAGTACAAGTACTAGCGCAAATACTCGGCATCGGTCCCGATACCGATACTAGTATCGGTATCGGGACAACCCTAGCCATAAGCCTCTGGCGTTCGGGTACTTCACTTCCCGAACCGCGATTATCTGGACTCCCCTGATAGACCACACATTAAGGGACGCGTGGCGCTCGGTACTTAAGTCTCTCCTGGAAGGCCGTCGTTCAACTACCAATCACGCGGCGGTCGGCCGCCTTGGATCCTTTGTCGTTTCGGCGGCGTTTGGTCGTCGAGTGCCTGGAATAGAAAAACCGCTACTCGACGGCACGAACGCCGCTGAACTTCCAGAGCAGTCAGGAATTCCGCTTACAGCACGTTATGTTGCCCATCGGTGTTCGGTAGTTTTAAACCGAATTCGATGGTTAAGGGTATTTCGGGCAGCGTCGGTGGTTTAGCTGGGATCTGAGCGGTATTCTCACAACACATAACACTAGACCCCAGCTATCTACCGATCGTTCATTCCGCAGCAATACCTGATGGGAGAAATATCCAGAATGTTAAGTTTCTGATGTGGTCCACTCTGTATTACCCCTGCTAAATCTGTCTGGAAGCCCCTTGCATGGGGAATTGTATAAATATAGAAGCCCGCTAATAAAGAGTTGTTGTTGACAGTTGACTCTCAGAGCTGTGTGTCGTCCGGTTACTGGGGAGATTTGGGACATTGCCATACTTTTCGGCGCTGACTGTGGATTTACCCTGGATACCAGCAGAGATTGTGGATATTAATAGTGCACTCCGCTACAGACAGGAGTTCAGGATCATGGACAGGCCAGCCGCACATGACCCCCATGGTCCAATCACAGGGCACCAGACATTGAAAGAAGGTGGCCAGAGCTTCAGGTGGCCGGGGACACAGGAAATACAATTTTGGAGGACGCAGCCAGTGTGACACACACTGGCTTGAAATTGCGCCCCCTAAATATCGCGCCCAGGGCCACAGTCCTCCCTGCCCCCCCCCCCCACGCTACGCCACTGGTTCAGCCTGCTGACTGAATGAAAACAAATAAATAAAAATAAACTGAGCCATGTATGGCTAGCTTTAGAGGGAATTTTTTTCTCAAAATAGGTGGAACTACCTCCCTCTCTCCAATGGCACTTCCAATACCTGCACATTAGCTGTACCAGTGACCATATAGCTGATAACCAGAAAATAATTTCATTGGGTCCGTATAAAAAAAATGGACAGAGGAACAGACACATACCTCATTGCCATGCATGTTTGCAACGTACTTGAACTCAGGAATTCCAACTGTGTGTTTGGTCGGATATAATCCCACAACCAAAACCCACAAGTCTCTGCCTTAAAGAAAACAGAAACATACCATATTAAAATGCATGAAGTACAGCTTGTTTTATCAGTTACTGGAAAGAAATCTAGTTTAATGATTCTAATACACTTAATTCATATATCCAAAGATGTATAGAAAGGATAGATTTCATGGTTATTCTTCATGAAACATTAAAATAACCAATATTGATGTTGGCCCTTTAACTTTGTCTAATCTTGACACTTTAGCTGAAGTTACTTAAAACATTCTAAAGCCTCCCAAAAACCTGTGTGAAGCTGCAGTTAGCACGGTTAACAAAATTGGTATTCTGTTCACCTGGAGCAGAGCTACACAGTGCTTTTACCAGTTGCTGCCCGCATCAAGAATATGTTTGGCATCAAAATGATGGGCTTTAACTATGAACTTCCAGCTCAAAGACCAAACTGTCAAAGACAGCCCTCTGTCCCCACTACTAATCGGTATCCGGTGCAACCAGTTCCTGATCATAGTGTAGGTAGGTGCAGTCTACTTTCTCCACTGCAGGTGGCGCTCACCTGCAGCGACTTTGCAGCTGGAGACAAAGTCAAGAAGAACATGGTTCCTTTACGGTTCCCTGGGTCACTAGGGAAGCTATCTGGTTGAAGGCAGCCACCCCATTTGACTCTGGAAGCCATCTTGGGTCAGGCAGAGCATATTTAAGGTCCTGGCTCCCAGGTTTGGTGCGCTTTATGCAAGTGGGTAGTGTAGGAAAAGGTACTCCATCTCTTAGGGCCAGTAATAGCAGTAGGGAAAGGCTCCTGAAGAGGGGGGAAAGCGCAGGGTCACAACTACTCTGGGCTTCATCCTGCTTAAACACGATATAGCCAAGCCGCATACTGTTCCCTTTACAGACACTGTCAAACTGTGGCTGTATTATTTCAAAACAAGTTTTCCATTGCACTTGTCTGTGTGAATTATTGCAGACACACCACTCTGCACCCCACCTACATTATGACCACTGTGACAGTGAATCACAGTGTTTACATGATCGTCGATCCCTCCCGCCCATGGGCGTTTAAACTGCCGAGGTGCGTGGGAAGAAGTTAAGTGCATTAAGCCCCCATTCACATCTGAATCCCATTGTTTGTAATTGTACCTCTTCCAATTTCAATGGTCAGTCACTTGTATGTGCTTCATCCTACACTCAAATACAGTATCTCATAACAGTGAGTACACCCCTCACATTTTTGTAAATATTTTATTATATCTTTTCATGTGACAACACTGAAGAAATGACACTTTGCTACAATGTAAAGTAGCGATTGTTGCGCTTGTATAAGAGCCGGTTCACACAGCCGCGGCACGACTTTGGGGGCGACTCTGCAAGTCGTCCTGAAGACGACTTCAGAGGCGACCTGCAAAACGACTTCTGTATAGAAGTCAATGCAGGTCGCCCCGAGCTGCCCCAAAGTCGTACAGGAACCTCCTAAGTCGGAGCGACTTGCGTCGCTCCTATTAGAAAGGTGCCATTGCATTGAATGGTACGCGACTCGTCAGGTGGCTGAGTCGCCCCAGTGTGAACGGGCTCTAACAGTGTAAATTTGTTGTATCCTCAAAATAACTCAACACCATTAATGTCTAAACTGCTGGTAACAAAAGTGAGTACACCCCTAAGTGAAAATGTCCAAATTGGGTCCAAAGTGTCAATACTTTGTGTGGTCACCATTATTTCCGGCACTGCCTTAACCCTTTTGGGCATGGCATTCACCAGAGCTTCACAGGTCACCACTGGAGTCCTCTTCCACTCCTCCATGATGACATCACAGAGCTGGTGGATATTAGAGACCTTGCGCTCCTCCACCTTCCATTTGAGGATGCCCCATGGAATCTCAATAGGGTTTAGGTCTGGAAACATGCTTGGCCAGTCCATCACCTTTACCCTCAGCTTCTTTAGCAAGGCAGTGGTCATCTTTGAGGTGTGTTTGGGGTCGTTATGTTGGAAAACTGCCCTGTGGTCCAGTCTCTGAAGGGAGCGGATCATGCTCTGCTTCAGTATGTCACAGTACATGTTGGAATTCATGGTTCCCTCAATGACCTGTACCTCCCTAGTGCAGGAAGCACTCATGCAGCTCCAGACCATGACACTCCAACCACCATGCTTGACTGTAGGCAAGATACAATTGTCTTTGTACTCCTCATCTGGTTTCTGCCACACACGCTTGACACCATCTGAACCATATAAATGCAGACCAGTTTCATGCAGTGTGCGGCGTATGGTCTGAGCACTGACAGGCTGACCCCACCCCTTCACCCTCTGCAGCAATGCTGGCAGCACTCTTCTTTGGTTGACCTTTGCCAGGCCTGTTCTGAGTGAAAACCTGTCCTGTTGAACTGCTGTTTGGTCTTGGCCACCGTGCTGCAGCTCAGTTTTAGGGTCTTGGCAATATTCTTATAGCCTAGGCCATCTTTATGTAGAGCAACAATAATTTTTTTCAGATCTTTAGAGAGTTCTTTGTCATTCATACCTGAGACCTTGTAACACTAACGAGTCACATGACACAGAAAATGGCTAATTGGGCTCAATTTGGACATTTTCATTTAGAGGGGTACTCACCATTGTTGCCAGCAGTTTAGACAATAATGGCTGTGTATTAAACCCTAATTGAGCATCTGTGGGGCATCCTCAAATGGAAAGTGGAGGAGGACAAAGTCTCTAACATCCACCAGCTCTGTGATGTCATCATGAAGGAGTGGAAGAGGACTCTAGTGGCAACATGTGAAGCTCTGATGAACTCCATGCCCAAGAAGGTTAAAGCGGATGGTTCACAAAACAAAAAATATTAAAAGCCAGCAGCAACAAATACTGCAGCTGCTGACTTTTAATATTAGGACACTTACCTGTCCTGGAGTCCAGCGCCGTCCGCAGCAGAGGATGAGCGATCGCTCGTCTCTCTGCTGTTCCCCGCTCCATCCACGGTGAGGGAACCAGGAAGTGAAGTGCTGCGGCTTCACTGCCCGGTTCCCTACGGCGCATGCGCGAGTCGCGCTGCGCCCGCCGATTGGCTCCAGCTGTGTGCTGGGAGCCGAGTGTTCCCAGCACACAACGGGGGACGGACGGGATGTGATGAAATGCCCGTCTTTTGCCCGTGAATGCTGGGCCGGAAGTGGGTGCAGATACCTGTCTATCTGCACCCCCCTCCCCCCTGAAAGGTGTCAATTGTGACACCGGAGGGGGGGAGTGTTCGGATCAGCGGATCTTCACTTTAGGGTGGAGATCCGCTTTAAGGCAGTGCTGGAAAATAATGATGGCCACACAAAATATTGACACTTTGGGTCCAATTTGGACATTTTCACTTAGGGGTGTACTCACTGTTGTTGCAAGCGATTTAGACATTAATGGCTGTGTGTTGAGTTATTTACACTGTTATACAAGCTGTACACTCACTACTTTACATTGTAGCAAAGTGTCATCTCTTCAGTGTTGTCACATGAAAAGATATAATAAAATGTTTACAAACATGTGAGGGGTGTACTTACTTTTGTGAGATACTGTACATGAGAGCATCCAGGTGTTTTTGGCCCTACACATTTGAATTCAAGTGCTAATAAACACCCAATACCTTTCCTCTAAGAACTGCTCTCCGCCCCTTGCCAGCTCAGGAAACATACAGCGGGGGCTTCATACAAGTACAAACACTTGCACAAAGCCTCTTTGAAAAAACTCCCTGGAAAAAAATCACTACGAATACTCTCTACTCAGGTGTTAAAATGCTTTGAAAGTTCTTGCTACTTCCAACACTGTTTAGATTAATTTATGAACAAAGGCCAATGCCTCATTGACACAGGTGGTTTGGCCCATTGGCGTAAAACCCCGACAATCCTGGGCACTCTGGAGAAGCAGATGCAGCTTTTTAAACTCACTGCTGGGGCCTGTCAAAGTGTATTTTGGGCTGAAATACGTGGTGGCTGGATGTTGTGCAGAGCGACACTCGGATTTAGGGGTATATGCACTCGGGGTCGTATTTCCTCCGAACACAGAATTCCTAGGATTTGACAGCAAAGGGACAAACCCTCTGTTCGTATGTAACCTAATACTCATTAGAGATGAGATTTTTCTTTCTTATTATTCAGATATCTCCAGAAGGTGGCGCTCATTTCTTATATTCCTTGAGAGGATTAACACCGGTTTAAAAAAAATGTTAGAGAGTAAAGTATAGAAATTAGGTTACTCAATTATTATACAATAATGTATTTGGGGAGTAAAGTAGTTATATCTAATTATACATATCACATCGTTAGGTTGCCAAATATTGTAGCCGAGACTGATGTGTGACAGACAGTCCAAAAGTAACTGGCAGAAGGGAAAAAAATATTACGAGAAGGAATCTATGCAGAAATCCTACTGGCACATTGTAAATTCGTGTGAACCTTGCACTTCAGGCAATGTGGTCCCCCTTCTTTGAAAGAGAAGTATGGAATTTCAAAACAGGTGTCTAATGCGGTCTAATGTTGCATCTGTCCCCCGCTGCCTCTAAGACAGAGAACTGAGTGATCAAAGACCAATGATCGCTTAGTTCTCGGTCTTCAGTGAGCAGAGAAATGGTGATTTTCAGCTGTCTACTCTACCTCTCCTGTACTCACTGCAGTGCGGGTCTGTGGAGGGGGCAGGAGTGGTTGGCTCAGGCTCTCAGCAGGACACTGAGAGGCTGAGCCAGCTACCGTAGAGGGATTTGGGCCAATCCTGACATTAAAGGGGTGTTCCAGCCCAAAAATGTGTTTATTAAAAGTCAGCAGCTACAAAAAGTGTAGCTGCTGGCTTTTAATAAACACTCACTTACCTGCTCCTGCGTTCCAGCGACGCGCCGACCGGGGCTCCGCTCCTCTCCCCCCCTCCCCGGCCGGCGTCTCCATCCTGACTGTGGGCACCCAGCCGTGACAGCCTTCGGCTTCACGGCCGGGCACCCACTGCGCATGCGCGAGCCGCACTGCGCATGCGCGCGCGGCGCGGCTCGCCTCTGATTGGAGAGGCGATCGCATGGGACCTGTCAGTGTCCCATGTGATCGCCTACAGGGAGGGGCTGGTGTAGGCGATTAAGGCTTAATCGCCTAACCAGCCCCTCGGCGGAAGCAGGAAGTGGGACAGGAAGTCCCACTCCTACTGAAGCCCCCACTCCCCCCCCAAAAAAATTACATGCCAAATGTGGCATGTAAGGGGGTAAGGAGTGGGATAAGAGGAAGTTCCAAATTTGGGTGGAACTCCTCTTTAAAGTCGTGATTCCTACAAAGTCTGGGACGACTGAGTGATGTCAGCCAACAGTGGACTTTATACTGCTGTTGGCTGAATCTGGTTTACAGGGGTGCAGAACTAATGCCACGTACACACGATCGGACCTTTGTCTGACCAAAATCACATTGGAATTCCAACAGAATTCCATTGTAGAAAAAGAGAACATGTTCTCTATCTAAACTCCGATGGAATTCCTCGGAATTGTTGATGAAAATAATCCGATGGGGCATACACACGGTCAGAATTTCCGATGGAAAATTCCGATCGTGTGTACGTGGGAAAAGTGTACTCCTGAGACTCACAGGAGAAGTATGGCCAAAGGAGCTTTGGGCCAAGTTCTCCTTTAAAGCAGTAATAAACCTAAAATAAACGATTTATTATATTGCAACTTACCAATTCTTAGAAGCAATGACTACATAAGTATTATTTTATTTAAGTTTTTATTTTCATCTGGTGATCTGGTTAGTAAGTTTTTTCTCATGAAAAAAACAAAGTTTTTCAAACTTTATTTTAAAAAACGACGTTGCCTACACACCATCGTTTTCTGAAAATGCTCTTGCAAAGCGCGGTTACGTACAACACGTACGACGGCACTCTGTTCCATTCGAGCTCGCGTCATAACTTGCTTCTGAGCATGCGTGGGTTTAAAAACGTCGTTTTAGCGTACACACGATAATTTTTATCACATAGAAAACGACATTCTGAAAAAACGACATAAAAAATTACAGCATGTTCGAATTTTTTTTTCGGCGTTTTTCAGAAGACATAAAACAACGTTTTGCCCACACACAATCATTTTAAATGATGTTTTTTAAAACGTCGTTTTATTTCATCACAAAAAACGACCGCGTGTATGCGGCATAATGATTAGTAAGCTGCAATGTATTCAATTTTTTAGTTTTGGTTTTATTACTATTATTATTATCATGAAAGTTCAAAAACACACTTTGCCATAGTCAGTGGTCGGCCCTGCTCCATTTAACAAAAGTAATCCCGCGTACACACAACCGTTTTTCATGACAAGAAAAATTAGAAAAATGGCCATTATAAATTTAGAACATTATTAACACTATTTTTTCTCATCGTTTTTCACGTCGCAGTTTTTCTCATTGTGAAAAGCAGTTGTGTGTGTGCGTTGATGGGGAAAAAAACACGCATGCTCAGAAACAAGTTATGAGACAGGAAATTAGCATAATCAGCCCAAAGGGTGGCACCATTAGAATGGAACCTCCCCTTTATAGTGCCGTCGTACGTCACCGCGCTTTGCTAGAGCATTTTTTATCACGATGGTGTGTATGCAAGGCAGGCTTGAGAGGAATCATGTCGAATGAATAATGCCGCGTACACACGGTTGTTTTTTGCGATGAAAAAAAACGTCGTTTTTTTAAAACGTCATTTAGGCTGCCCTACGCCCGACGCTGTAGCAGCCTGAGATACGCTGGAGGGGCGAATTAACATTGTCGGCTATGGAGATGGTTCACATCTCTACGCTGAACGCAGAAACGCCGTACGCCTGAAGCTTGAAACAAGTCCCGGACCCTTTTTTTCAGGCGTATCAGGCGTTTGGCAATAGCCGACAATGTTAAAATCACCCCTCCCAGCGAAAACAAGGAGCGACTTGTCGCTGCAAATCGCGGGGACAATACGCCAATGTCGTGTCGCGGCAATACGCCGGCTGCCGCCTACGCTCAGGTGTGAATGCAGCCTTAAATTGATCGTGTGTGGGCAAAACTTTGTTTTTTGTCTTCAAAAAAACGACCAAAAAAAAATTCCAACATGCTTGAATTTTTTGTGTCGTTTTTCAAAACGTTGTTTTTTGTTTCACAAAAAGTCACCGTGTGTAGCAAAAACGTCGTTTAAAATGACATTTTTCAACCCGCGCATGCCCAGAAGCTAGTTATGAAGCGAGCTTCAATGGAAAAGAGTGGTGAACGTAACCTTGCTTTTTGTGAAAAAAACGGTGGTGTGTATGCAACATCGTCTTTGAAAAGTGACGTTTCAAAAACGTTGTTTTTTACTTCACAGAAAACGTTGTTTTTTTTCATCACAAAAAATGATCGTGTGTACGCGGCATTACGGTCGTGTGTACGTGGCATAAGTCTCTCAATCAACTTTTGTCGAAGAAGCCTGTTGAATAATTTTTGGCTAAACAGCCGAGGTCAGCTGTCAAAATATATGAATTAAAATAGGCGCACTATTCCTTTAAATTCAAAATAAATAAAAAACCTCATAAGAAACTGTATAAACGGTGAAAACATTGTTACAAATCCAGAGGAATGGAATATCAAACAAATGCAGAAAAATATGTAGTAAATGATAATTACAAATCAGTGAAAAATACATTTTTTGGGGTTGCAAACACTTAAATAAAGCACTTGCTTCAAATTCAAACATTTGGGTTTCCTATAATTTTTTTCTAATTTTCTGCTATAGCCTTCTCCACCCAGAATCTCACATTAAAATGTTATTTTATTGGTATGTAAAGTGGTTGTATAGTCAAATTTTTCACTTTGACCTACAGGTAAACCTTCAAGGTTTAGGAGATATTCCCCATGCTATGAACCGCTGATTGCAGCGGCGCATGCGCACAGGGGATTCTTGGCTTAAGGCCCGGCAGATGCGGGACCTTGCCGGAAAGAAGTCTCCCGTGCGTATTATTGGGAGTGACGACATTGCGGCTCCAGCCACTCACAGCGCTGGAGCCGCGATACCGGAAGACACGCCAAAGCAACATGTCAGCTACCTCGGCGTGGACCAGGTAAGTTACTGACACCTCGTTCTAAGGTAAGTATTTCATAATGAGCTAGCATGCCATGCATACTAGCTTATTATGTCTTTGCCTTACAGGTGCCCTTTAAAGTAAACTGATTTATTTTTCTTTCTAAGGTTTTTACAGCCTGCATAGGAAAGCCTGATTCATGCCAGCATGCTGCAGAGTGTGAGTTTTGTTGTTCCATGAAGAATCAGTGGTCTCTCTGCAGAGGTTCTGAACACCCCCTACTGAGTCAGAGCTAGGGCCAGAGCTCTCCAATCAGGAGGGAGCATGAGCTTTGCTGATTGGGAGCTATAGGTATGATTCAGCAGGAGACATGTTAGACCTCTGCAGAGAGACCACTGCTTTCCCACAGAAAACAAGGATATCACTCTGCAACTGCTGGCAAGGAGACTGTATTTTAGAGTCTATAAAAGTAGCATTTATTTCACAGTGGACTTTATAATGACTTAATGATTGATGATTTTGTTACACGTTCTGATCCCCGCGTGCCCAAACAGGCCTTTTTTTTAATGAGTTTTATGTCTGACATTTGTATTATCTCTAAAAGTGATGATTTTTACTGGCATAATTATAAACGAACCAGCACATAAAACCTGCCACTATTAAATCCTAAAACATTCTAGGTATAAGCTTGTATAGTTGTGTTACAGGCAGGCAGTGGCCCACTTTCCACCCACTATAAAATACAGAAATAACACACAAAACAACCTATACTTTGCAAGTAAGGAAGGGAATAATTATAGTATTACAAACATCTCATTTACAGTATGACACTCCGCTACTCTTTATTTTTTGCTCAGAAGTAACCACTTAAAATCATAGCCCACCATTCATGTTACACCCATATTTATGGGAGAACATTACACCTTTTATCCTCAAACTGTCCCCCCGCTTACCTGAATCATGGGCTGCTTCTCTCTGGTAAATGTGTTTTGTAATGAATGTGACGATCCGTCATGGCCATCTTGGTACCCGTTGGGTGTAAAAAGGTGTCCACTTGCCGCCTTCTCACTGTATCCATACTGTGGTCGTCTGCGTAGTAGACCGTGTAGCAAGATGGCCATGACGGATCTTCCCTTACTTTACAAAATTTGATCGGTCTCCTAATCTGACGGAACACAGGCAGGATGGTTTGTTTAGCTGAGAAAACACCTCCACTCCTCCTGAAGACTGGGATGTATTAAATGATTTGTCTATGCATAGAAAGCAGAGAGTAAGTGAAGAAATGTGAAAAAAAGCTAATAAGATATACAGTGGAACCTCGGATTACGAGTATAATCCGTTCCAGGAGAATGCTCGTAATCCAAAGTACTCGCATATCAAAGCGAGTTTCCCCATCGAAGTCAATGAAAACTAATATAATTTGTTCCATGGCATGCAATACCGCATGCGGCCAGAGGTGGGGGGCGCCAGAGAGCCTCGGAAATGACCGGAAAGGACCGAGGACACCTCGGCGGACCTCTGCAGACCTCGGAAAGACTCCGTTCCCGTGGTTTGCCAAGGTTAGCCAAGCTGTCCTCGGGCCTTTCCGATTGGCGCCGTTCGGCTCCAGCACCCCCCCCCACCTCAGGCCAAACGTGGTACTGCACACCGCTTTGACCTGAATCCTGCTCGTGTTTGCGAGACAACACTCGCAAACCGAGTTAGGATTTTTTAAATATAGTGCTCGTATTGCGAAACGCTCCTTGACCATGTTACTCGCAATCCGAGGTTCCACTGTACTGAAGTTTGAAGTTCTGCTTTAAAGCCTTTTTGGGGATGGGAAAGGGTTGAACCTTCTGTTAGGTGTTTATTTCTGTCTGTGACCCTAATAGGTTGATTAACCTTCTCTATTTGTTCTGGTGACCACTGCCACTAAGACAGAAAATACTAGGCATTGGCGAGAACGGTCTAATGAGTATACATTAATATCTAGATATCCCTCCCTGCTAGGTTAAAAATAGGTGTCCTTGATCAGTTTAAAGACAGCATTCCAAATTCACCAAGGCTGAACGAGGAACTTATTTAAAGACTGAACAAACAAGTGTGTTTCATGCCATGGTTAGACCGTCTTTTTTGTGGCATCTAGCATAGCTGGGTGTCTTCACAAGTGTTAGCAAAAGACAAGCTCTATTAGTTTTTATAGAATTCCACAGAATAATAGATTTTCTCTCTGCTTGCAGCTCCTCAAGAGTCTAATTCCATTTGAGGCATACAATTTTAATGGCAAACCCATATAAAGTTAGCCTCAGCAAGAGGAAAATAATTTGTAAAACCCAAATAACTGCAATATTTTATTCAATGGAGCACATTAAGTTCCAATTTACCATTGATTCATAAATACACACATTAAGGCTTTTGACTGTCCCTAAATTTAGAAGAACTAAATGTGGAGGGAGGACGCTGGATGCACAAGGTTCAATATTCTGGAATTTCTGGAAGGATTTATTAAAATTCAGGAAGTTTTTAAGTGTATGGCCCTAATTAGGGTAAGATATTAGCATTTTTAGTCTTTTTAAATATTATTACCGTATGTGATTTTATATTGTTATCGTACAGTAATGAGAGATTTGTTTTGTACATGTATATGTTGATTCTATGAGCGCATCGAGGCCTTCGGGTAATGACTGAGCTCCCAATAAGCATTTTTATAAATAAATACATTTTATAAATAAGGCTCCACGCACACTAGCGTTTTATATAAGCTGAAAAAAAATGGTAGAAAAATTTGCTGGATGAAAAATGCTGATAATAGCGTTTTTGTTTCGGCTCGTAGTAGCATTTTAGTAGCTTTTAGGAGCGTTAGCGTTTTATCAGTACACAAAAAAAAAAAAAAAGCTAGAAAAAAAAAGCTGCTAGGATCGTGTTTTAGTATCATTTAGAAGCATTTCACGTTTTTTTCTACTGGGAAAACGCTCCTAAAAACTTTACATACATTTATTTTTCTGCTCCTAAATGCTGAAGCTTGAAAAATGCTTCTAGCATAAAATAGTGTGCATGGACACAGCTTTTAGAAGTAGAAATAAAATACTCATAATAAAAAATGCTAGTGTGCATGAAGTCAGCCATCCAAAAACGGAAAATTAAATACCTACCTTTCGGTAATTTTCCTTTCCTGGTGCCTATCCATGGCAGCATACATATGGTTGGTGGCTCCGCCCTCATCCAACCCACAGGACCAATTATAACTCTTTAAAAGAGAGCGACAGCCTCCCCTCTGACATTCTTGTAACTAGACTCAAACAATTAAGGATTTTAAGAAAGGGAGGGCGTATGCTGCCATGGATAGGCACCAGGAAAGGAAAATTACCGAAAGGTAGGTATTTAATTTTCCGTTTTCCTGGTGCCTTCATGGCAGCATACATATGGTAAATAACTCTCTTATAGGGAGGGTTGCTGCAAAAAGTATTTTAATCTCTATCCAAGAGAAAACAGCTGAACAGACTTTTCCCCCTACATCACTATGAGTAAGAGTAGACCCAACTAGGTCATGAATGCGGTGTAGAATGACCGGTTGCCTAACGGCAGGGCGCTTGGAAGATTCTAGTGTTGCTGTAGTCCAGGAAGCCGCCATTCCCTGCACAAGTATTCTTTGACTTTGGAGAGGAGGACCACTAGCCCGGTATGTTGTCTGGATAAGATGAACCATCCAACTTGATGAAGTTGTCCTCGGTGTCCACAGCTCTCTCCCCCTCTTTTGTTTTTTTCAAGGTAAGCTGGTAGCATGCCTGCCAGATTTGAGACGCCTGAGGAAGTCTTCTTCTAACTGGTTTGGCTAGTCAGGAGTTGTTGGAACATACTGAAAGATTTGGGACTACCAATTCTTAGATAAATTGGCTCGCAGAGAGAGCTCTGGACTTGAACTGGCAAGACTGCCAGATAACCAACTTGTTTAAATTGAAACATCGGAATCTTAAATACAGAGGCTTGGACTTTGAGGGCCTTTGAACGGATGAGACGGTGCTTAGAAGTATGGAAAAAAGAAAATTGCTTCGAGAGTAGCGTCTTACATAGAAGATTCTCGTGTATGTGCAAGGAAATACTGCGAGTAAACTGAATAGCAGAGGCACATCCCCCTTTAGACGTAGTCACCCTATCTGGGAAAAAAAGGAATGATTGCCCTCGAGGCATGTTCTTATTGTGAATTTAGGTTCCATCTGATGTCTTCCAGGGCTGAAAGAGGCTTTTCTTCCTGTCAAAAGGTGCTACTGGAGGAAGACTTTCTGGGTAAAAGTGCCATTTATCTTGTGGGAGTGACTGAACTTTCTTATTTTTTTCCCCCCTGCTCCATTCCTGATGATTAACTCCAGGGACATCCGAAAGCGGATAGGAGTGAACTCTTTCGGATATGCGAACGTACGCAACTGGAATCGGCAGAAGGACCGAACGGGGCCCGCTCGCCTGGCAGCCTGTATCAAGATTTCCTAGACCAACCGAGGATTTGTAGTTGGGGAGGTGAACCAATTCTCTGCTAGGCGCTGGCACTTAACCAGGTAGGAGGGCGTACGCCCGTATTACCCTTGAGATTGGGAAATTGTGTGAAGGAACTGGGAGCCTTCAGTGTAAAAACAAACATGCACCAAAAGGAAGAGATCTTAACTAGCGGACTAGCCCATGAGGACAGCCTCTCGGAAGGCAAGCTGAACCAATAGCTGCGTATTGGAGTTGGTATTTTCCTTCCTAGGTGATCAGCCAAATGATTTATTCCCTTCCCTTTTTTTTTTTTTTTTAAACATCAACTGCTTGAGGCTGGTGAGATCCTCTTGGCCTTGAGTCATATCAGGAATGTTTTTGAAGAATGACGATCTGCTTATGTGCGTGTGTTTGTCCTTTGGGACTGGACTCAGGTTAAGGTCGACCTGATGCTCATCTGTGCGGGAATGGACTCGTCCTTCAGAGGTAATGTTCTGGCAGAATATTGATATGTCAGCGGTACCTGACTCCTGTATGTTGGATACCGAACTGTCCTTATTTAAATACCAGTTGTCTTGGTCAACTGAGTCCCCTAAGGTTGCTGAAATTCAAAAGAACCACCACTGCTACAGGGATGGACCAAGGAGTAGGAACCATCTGCAAGTGGCTCCACCCACAGAGAAGACTTGATTATAGCACAGGACCAGTACTACTTCTAAAAAAGTAGAATTCTCTGAGATCCGGACCTTTCCGTTAGGAAAGTCTGTTGTAACGAGGTGTAGAGATGTTAATGTTCCCACCATGCTGCCAGAGTCCAGGGGGAGGATGTAAGAGGACCCCGATATGATTCCGATTGTCATGTTCCTAGCTTAGGCTGTGGGTGGGGACTTTCTTCTCTTTAGGGGAGACATCAGTCTCTTAGGAATATAATCTTTGCATAGGCAAAAAGACTAAAACATTTTTATGTATGTTTTTTTTTCTTTTTTTTGGTAATTACCTGACCAGATGCATTCATGCTAAGGTGAACATACACCTCTTGTATATGAGATCGGAAACCTTATTGTAATGAAATGAAGATAGAACATCTTCCTGCTCATGTGGAAAGTGCAACTTTTCCCTTTGGAAGAGATTAACACTAGATCGTTCTGCTAAGATCCGGGGCGCATGGTGTGCCTAAAGACAGGCATCAAAATTGTAAATGAAGTCCACTAATGTCTTGGAACATAAGGGGTAGGAGAACCTGATGAAAATGCAGGTGGAAACCCTTGAGGCTTTACAGGGACCATCTCCACTTCTGGTCGTACTGCCATGAGTCCCATTATTTTAAGGGATTCTCACCCGAGGATTGCCAGGTTGACAAGTTTGCTGTAGACCTGGGGTGAATTGCGTACATTTGAAGGATGGGAAAAAAAAAAAGAAACACACACATTTCCTTTTTTCAAATAACCAGAAAGGGAAAAGATTTGAGAGGTATGCACCCCCAAACAGCTCACGGAACTCGGAACTGAAATCCATCATGTATGGGCTTTGTGTAAGCTGAATCAGAGTCCTGAGATCTTTTATCCTATAATGGACCTTGGTGAGTAGCAAGGACATAGGAGCCTGTTGAGCTAGAATTTTTTTTTTTTTTTGTGCGACCAAGGAGAATTGTAGGGGAGTCAGTTTCCCGTTAAACCAGAATGGCAGTACCCGCTGGTTCAGCTTGAGTAAACAGGAAGTCAAAAGGGCTTCTGAATTCCGGGAGAGCTAGACGCGTCCCCTTCTTTCCTTATGTTCATGAGGGTAGCCTGGAGGTTGCTTTGCCTACTCCTATACCTCCTGGCAGTTACTGTATGCAGTAAGGCCTGAGAGGAACATTCCAGTGTTTTCGCTGCTGCCTCGACCATAGATCCTGAAGCCATTTAATTGCTCCAGAGAATTGAGAATTTCCTCTGGCTCGAGGCCCTGGCTCAAGGCTAATTCAAAATTGGTAGACCATGCCTTTGTTGTCTTGGCAGCTGAAGCTAAAGCGGCTGCTGGTTCTCGCGCTCTCTCAGCTGTCTCATATTTAGATTTGAGGCCGTTCTCAATCTTGTGACCCAATATGTCTTCTTGAGACGCTGCACCTCTTGAGGAATGTGCTGCATTTCTTACAGTAGCCGAGTGATCCATAGATGGTAAGGAAACAAACGGCTGAGCACTAGTGTCAGCTGGAGGGTACAGCCCACGAGGATGGATATAGGCGACCTGGTCTGCTACCATATTTCGCATTAAGGTGGCCAGAAAATTATCAGGTACCCCAGAATCGTAGTGGGCCCCTTGCTTCTCGTATGCATCTTGGGAGTCATCCAAACTGGCCCCTGCACTTATCTGCTGACCTGGGATCTTGGGGGCAGACCCCTGAAAAATATCTTTTGATGAAGAGGTAGCTGGACCTTGAGATGGAGACGACTCCTGGATTGCATCTTTAATTATTTTCCTAATGTTGACCCAGTATTCCTCCCTCTCCTTTTCCTCATTTCCGGCTGCTCCCAGAAAGCAGTAACTGCAGACCAATTTTTTTTTTTTTGGAAGTGCATCATCACCGCAGACCCAGCAGGCTTTGGGGGTGGCAGGGTGATGAGGAGAGGGATACTTTCTAGCCGAATGTCGGGAAGACCTGCGGCTGTCAGGTGTGTAGGCTGAAGCAGAGTGACCACTCTTTGGGACACCATGAGCTTTGGACCCCTTCTTCTGTGCCCCTCTGCGACTTGGCTGAGGTTGTGGGCTGCAAAAGAAGGAAAGGACAGAAAAATTCTGTTTTTCCTCTATAGAAGGTAGTCACGTGCTCTTTTTTATTTTGAACTTACCTGGTAGTTGCAGCCACTTACCTAGTGGTATGTTGAGGATCTTTTTGTAATACTGAGCTGCGGGGAAGGGCTGTTAAAGAGGGAAACCAACAAGGTTAACCTGCGTGGTTTAACTTTTCTTTTTTATATTATTATTATTATTATTATTTACAGTATTTATTTATTTATTTTTTGGAACACATACCTATATGTATAGCGTACCTACGAATATGCATATATAGACCCATGAACGCATATGTTCATATATGTTTTTTTTATTTTTTATATTGAATACATAAAAACCATATATATATATCTGTGTATACATACATATACACATCCAGGCCTATGCACAGGCAA
This sequence comes from Rana kukunoris, assembly GCA_029574335.1. Lineage (NCBI taxonomy): Eukaryota > Metazoa > Chordata > Amphibia > Anura > Ranidae > Rana > Rana kukunoris. The sequence continues at coordinate 212,909,566 of CM056051.1, forward strand.
GGCTGAGATCCATGAGGTATCAAGGATACCCTACCTAAGTATATACCTATACACATGCACCTACACATCCATGTACATACCCATATGTACAGAAAACTTCCTCACCCATTATATGCACATGAAAATATGTATTCCATAGAAATATGCACAAACATGATCCACTCCCAAATTTACCTTGGGCTGGATCCATAATATGGGGAATAAACAGGAGGAAGGCAGTAGAATGTAATCTTCCCTTAATCTAGGATGTGTTGCAGTGGAGAGCTGTTTAAACATAATGAGGAAAAACCATCCTCATTTATACACCGACTACTTCCTGGGTATACCAAGATGGCCGCATTGGCCTCCGGCCGCAGATGCTCTCCAGCAGGGGCGGCAGGAGGGCCCCCCCCCCCTGCTGCGGGAGATCGCATGCCTGGCTACGAGAGTCATAAACTCTGCCATACCTCGTTATAGCCCAGGAGTCTGCTGGCTAGGACGGCAGCATGCGTCTGGAAGACAGAGAAAGAGGTGAGGGATAGGTGGTCTAGAATGTAATCTCCCTTATAGCAAACGGCAGATTTTTTTTTTTTTTTAACCGCTTCAATACTAGGCTTTTATACCACCTCCATACCGGGCCTATTCTGACACTTCTCTCCTACATGTAATAATCATCATTATTTTGCTAGAAAATTACACAGTACCCCCAAACATTATATATGTTTTTTTTAGCAGACACCCTAGGGAATAAAATGACGGTCATTCCAAAGTTTTATCTTGCACGGTATTTACGCAATTATTTTTCAAACGCCTTTTTTTTGTAAAAAAAATTGTTTTATGAATTAAAAAAATAACAAAACACTAAAGTTAGCCCAATTTTTTTGTATTATGTGAAAGATTATGTTACACCGAGTAAATAGAGACCCAACATGTCACGCTTTAATTATGCGCACACTCATGGAATGGCGCCAAACTTCGGTACTTAAAAATCTCCATAGGCAACGCTTTATTTATTTTTTACAGGTTACAGTTTAGATTTACAGAGGAGATCTAGTGCTAGATTAGTTGCTGGCACTCTAACGCACGCGGCGATACCTCACATGTGTGGTTTAAACGGCGTTTACATATGTCGGCGGGACTTGCGTGTGCGTTCGCTTCTGCACGCGAGCTATCGGGGACAGGGGCGTTTTAATTTTTTTTTTATCTTTTATTATTTTTTTTTTACTTATATTTTATATATTTTTACACTTTTTTTGATTTTTTTTTTTTTTTCCACTTTTATTCCTATTATAAGGAATGTAAACATCCCTTGTAATAGGAAATGTGTGTGACAGGTCCTCTTTATGGAGAGATGTGGGGTCAATAAGACCTCACATCTCACCTCCAGGCTGGAAACCATGAGATCGGTGAAAAAAAATTCACCGATCTCATGAATGGGGGCTTACAGCCGCAATTGCGGCTTTGTTTACATACGGGGACCCGGGCGCGACGTCATCAGATCGCGCCCGGGTCCTCAGACGGTCATAGAGATGACTGGTGACCATCTGGTCACCAGTCATCTCTATGCTTCCTGCCGCCGCCGACGATTCGTTCTCCGGGCCCCCGAAGGTACAGGTAAGCCTGGAGAAGCACCGGATGGCGGTGGGAGGGGGGGGATGTCCCCTCCCGCGGCCTGTAAGAACGATCAAGCGGCGGAACTGCCGCTATGATCGTTCTTACATTGTGCAGAATCGCCGGCTGAAGAAGAGGATATCTGGATGATGCCTCTGGCTGCAGGCATCATCCAGATATTCGCCTGCAATACCCAGGCCGTCAATTGACGGCCACTTAGGATGGTAAATCCCATCCCAGGCCGTCAATTGTCTATGGCTGGGTATTGAAGTGGTTAAACAGTTGAACAAGACTTGCCCTGTAAGCAGCTGTAGAAGGCTTAATAGCCACCTGCCCCCAACAAACCACAATCATCAGCAGTGAAAAATAGCACTGCAAAACTTGTAATCAGTCGTCTTTTACCTTGGAGCAGTGTTTTCAGTCACGGATGGAGGAAAATACCTGAACTCCAGACCCAGAAAAGATCCACAGAAAAATGGGCTCCCAAACCTTTTTGGCGCGTTTAGCAGCCTAAGATATGGGACTTCATCTACAGGGGAGCATGAACCTGTAATGGCTGGCCAACGCAGTGGCATAGTAAGGGCTGAATCCAGGTGATCCATGATCCTGCAGGTTTGAGGACAGAAAAAAGAATGTCAGAGGGGAGGCTGTCGCTCTCTTTTAAAGAGTTATAATTGGTCCTGTGGGTTGGATGAGGGCGGAGCCACCAACCATATGTATGCTGCCATGAAGGCACCAGGAAAATACAATTCCTGCCTCCTCACTGCCAAGCAAACCTATGTTTTCACTCTCATTAAAGCGGATGTTCGCTGAAAAAAAAAATATTAAAAGCCAGCAGCTACAAATACTGCAGCTGCTGACTTTTAATATTAGGACACTTACCTGTCCTGGAGTCCAGCGTCGTCCGCAGCAGAGGACGAGCGATCGCTTGTCACTCTGCTGCTCCTCCCGCCATCCACGGTGAGGGAACCAGGAAGTGAAGCACTCCGGCTTCACTGCCCGGTTCCCTACGGCGCATTTGCGAGTCACGCTGCGCCTGCCGATTGGCTCCCACTGTGTACTGGGAGCCGAGTGTTCCCAGCACACAACGGGGGTGGTGACGTCATGCCCGCAGTCTGCCTGAGACTGTTGTGGCCGGAAGTGGGTGCAAATGCTTGTCTTTAGACAGGTATCTGCACCCCCCTCCCCCCTGAAAGGTGTCAAATGTGACACTGGAGGGGGGGAGGGTTCCGATCATCGGGAGTTCCACTTTAGGGTGGAGCTTCGCTTTAAGAACTTTAACAACTTCTCATCCTGTCCCAGTCAACTCTTCTCTACCCTTAACTCTCGTCTTCGTTCTCCACCCACCAGCTCAATCACTGCTCAGGAGTTCGCCAATCACTTCTAACATAAGATTGATAAAATTTGTGAGAAGATTCCCACTGTACAGATACCTTCCCCACTTAACACCCCATGTTTACAGGTACAATCATTACTTTCTTCATTCAACCCCCTCACTATAGACAAGGTTGCTATACTTTTCTCTAACATCCACCTAACCACCTACCCCCTGGACCCCTCACGAATGCTACAGTCATAGGCGTGCACAAGGGGTGCACCTGTCAATGGTGGGCAGGTGATAGGTAAACCACAATCCTCACTTGCCAACCCTCAGAACCTGGGCAGGAGAGGTGGTGGGGGTGGAATTTAGTGGAACTGATCTGTATTTTCCTCCTGCAGCAGCTGGAAGAAGGCTTCTCCTCTTCTCCCTTTTTGTCAACATTCAGCTGTCACAGGAGGAAAATATAGGGGATCGGTACTAATATATGCCAACCCTTCTTTGCCTGTTCCATTTCCTTCTGTTGCCCGGGTCCCCCATGTGCTCCCTTGCTCCACCTTCCCCCCATTGCTTCAGAATGCAGAGCGGGGAAGAGGCCGGTAAATATGTCAAATGCATGTGTGTTGGAGGTTTGGGGTGCACATCCTAATGCAATAGGCTGCACACACCTATGGCTACAGTCATCCTCTGGCTCTATCCTACACTCTCTAGTGTACGTCTTAAATCTCTCGCTCTCTTCTGGCATCTTCCCCAACTCTCTTTGCTCCCATTTTTATCCAAATTGCTTGACTGTCTGGTCTACAACTGACTGAGCGACTACCTCGCCTAGAATAAGCTTCTGGATCTCCTTCAGACTGGGTTCTGCCCTCATCACTCTATGGAAACTCCTCTCCTAAATCTCACAAACGATCTGCTAACAGCTAAATCAAATGGACACTATTCTGTATTCCCACTCCTGGACCTCTCTGCTGCCTATGACGCAGTGGACCACCCCTCCTCCTCAAAAAACACTACTCCTTTGGTCTCTGTGATTGTACTTGTTGCTGGTTCTTATCCTACTAATACAACCACACCTTTAGCGTTATTTACAATTCTACTTCCTCCTCCCCCCTTTCTCTGTCAGAGTCCCCCAAGGTTTTGTTCTTGGACCTCTCTTATTCTCCATCTACACCTCCTCCCTAGGTCAGTTAATAGCCTCCTATGGCTTCCAATGATATCTCACCCAAATCTATCTCTCTACCCCTCAGCTCACTCCTTCAGTTTCCTCACGTATCACTAATTTACTAACAGACACATGAGTCTGCCTGTCACACCACTTCCTCAATTCAATCTATCCAAAACCAAGCTCATTATTTTTCCTCCCCCACGTGCCTCTTCCCCTGATTTCTTTGTCAAGATCTATAGTACTACTATCAGACCATTCCCACATGCCAAGGTTATAGGTGTAATCCTGGAGTCTGAACTATGCTTTCAGCCCCATGTCCAATAACTGTCTAAATCTTGCCACATCAACCTCCGCAACTTCTCCAAAATACGCACCTTCAGGGCCGATCCTAGGGTCACAGGCGCCTGGGTGCAGAAATACTTCTAGCGCCCCCCACATGGGCTTGGTCATTTTACTAACTCCTCCCCTTTACCAATGTTTCTATGGCAATGACTCAACCACAGAAATGCTCCCCCACAAAGTGTTTATTAGCCTGGGATCCTTGCATGATCTCTTAATAATAAACAAAATACAGGAAGAGAAGCAGAGTACTTTTATGGGACCTGGAGGGGGGCCTCTCTGATGGACACAGAGAGGGCTTCTGTTAGAGGGTCTGTTCGAAAGACCCCCAAACATACTAAAGGCATAGTACAGGAGATGATCAGAGACTGCAGACATGATATAGGAGATGGTCAGGGACTGCAGACATGATATAGGAGATGGTCAGGGACTGCAGACATGATATAGGAGATGGTCAGAGACTGCAGACATAGTACAAAAGATTGTCCATTAGACCTCTTGCCGCTAAAAATAGCACCCGAAAAAAGCCTCATCTGCAATCCCAGTGTGAGAGCCCGAGTGCTTCGCACTGGAGAGGTGCGCTGGCAGGACCTCAAAATTCACCCAGCAAATTAAATTCAAAATACTAATAACTTACAAAGCCATCCACAACTCTGCTCCCAGCTACCTCACTAACCTAGTCTAAAAATACCAACCTACTCGTTCTCTTCGTTCCCCCCAAGACCTCCTGCTCTCTTGCTCCATTGTCACCTCCTCCAGGACTTTTCCCAAGCCTCTCCTATTCTATGGAACTCCCTACCCCAATCTGTCCGACTATCTCCTACTCTGTTTCCTTTTAGATGATCCCTGAAAACCTTCCTCTTCAGAGAAGCCTATTCTGCCCATGCCTAACAACTTACAAAGCCATCCACAATTTAGCCCCCAGCTATATCACTAGCCTAGTCTCAAAATACCAACCTGTTCTCTTCGTTCCTCTGAAGACCTCCTGCTCTCTAGCTTCCTCATTACTTCCTCTTTTGCTCGCCTCCAGGGCTTTTCCAGAACCCCTCCAATCCTATGCAACTCCTTACCGCCTACCCCAATTATCTCTTACTCTATTTGCTTTTAGACAATCCCTGAAAACCCTCCTTTTCAGAGATGCCTATCCTACCCACACCTAACAACTTCATTTTAATTTTCTCCATCAGATCATCCCCCAAAATTATAACCTTTTGTATCACTTGACTCTCCATCTTAGATTGTAAGCTCTAATAAACAGGGCCCTCTGATTCTTCTTCTGTATTGAATTGTATTGTAACTGTATTGTACATGTTGCAAAGCGCTATAGCAAACGCTATATAAATACTGCATAATAGTAGTAATGAAGTCTTATCTTTGAAAGTACATATCTGAATTAAGAACTGTTGTCTATAGCAAATCATTTCTGCTTTTCATTCACAATGAAAAATGTGCATTAGGATTTGTCTTTGTATGTACCCGATTTTAGGCATGAGAAAAAAATTACAAGGAGACCAAATATTAACTTGAACAAGCAACATAGGTGGTAAAACCATCAAACGATACATGAGCAAAGAAATTCCCACGGACCACAAAGTCATCAATTGTTTCACTTGATAAAAGAACATGCAAGATGTGAAGATGAAAAGACAATATGTAACGGCTAGGACTTGCATTGTAGACCTCTGTCTGTGCAAGGGTCTGACAAACATCAAAGCAAGTTAGGCTGGAAATACAAGTAGAGATTTCATTTGTTTATCCTAAAGCCAGCCACAGGCAGTTTGAATCTCAGTCGGTTCAGCGGGAACTGGCCAAGATTCTAACCATCTATGGGCAAGCTGAATGTACCCAAGCTGATAGATCGATCAACTTGATTTTACATGCGATGCGGGAGAACACAATGGCACTGTGGGAGGGCTTTCCCCATCAAAATTGACTGTGTTGATGGGGGAATCAGGCAATTATCTTTCCTGGTAAGAAAATCGCTCCATCTATGGCTGGCTTAAGGTGCCAGCTCCTTAACAACCAGCTATTTACTGGCTGTTAAGGATGCCAGAGGTACCGAAAGTTTTCGCTACTAAAATACTGCATCACTTCAAGAAATGGTGCTATGAGCTATTTTACTGCTGATCTTAAAGTGGTTGTAAACCCACTCTGACAACTCGCACCTACAGGTAAGGCTAGATTAAGGCTTACCTGTAGGTGCAAGAAATATCTCCATACCCTATACGGTTAAAGTGGGTGTTCCAGCCGCGATTTTTTTTTTTAAAGTCAGCAGCTACTAACAGTGTAGCTGCTGACTTTAAATAAGGACACTTACCTTGTCCTACTTGCCCGCGCTGATGGCCCCCCCGATGCCGGTCCTACGATCGATCCGGGTCCCGCGCCGCCATTCACACTATGGGAAACAGGCAGTGAAGCCGTACGGCTTCACTGCCCATTTCCTACTGCGCCTGCGTGAGTCTCACGCTGGCTTGTGAATGGGTGCGCTGCTCTCTGAGAACACACACAGTTCCCAGGAAGCAGCGCGCCCCATTCACAAGCAGAAGAAGCAGAAGAAAGGACACCGCGGTGTGGAAGAGGCAGATTACGGACTTCCGCATAGCAACAGGTATTTCGGGTGAGTATTTATTTTTAATTTTTTCAGGTTTTTTTTTATTTAATTTTTTTAAGTAATAAGGGGAAATGTTGTTTTCCTGGGTGGAACTCCGCTTTTAGGAGAAATTTGCAGAAAACACTGCACCGAGTAGACAACGGTGCAGGCGCACTGAGCATCGCGGTTTTATGAACGGGATCATGCCGGTCCCGCGCGCATGCGCGGCAGTGACGTCTTAGCCGCTCCGGCCAGTCACAGCGCTGGAGCGGCGATACCCGGAAGGCGCTCGGAGGGAACATGACGGCGGCGGGGGACGAGAAATTATGTAAAGGTAGAGGGTATATTATTGCTGCCACCGTCACTGACACCAATGCTGATCATTATTATTGCTGCCACTGACAGCAGTGAAGGAAGATTTAATAATTACTGCCTCTGCTCTGAGAGGAACACTGCTTCCCAGAAATGATTGCACATGGTAGTAAGCAGGGGAGCCTCTGAGCATAAAGCTGCCTGAAATGATCCTGTTTAATGAGAAATAGAATGCATACCACCTGAACTTTTCTGGTTGGGATCAGGATTAGCACCTATTAACGCAACTATTATTTAGTCATGCATCTAACAACCATCATTAGTGACCACACTGCAATAGTGTAGCACTTCTAATTAGTATAATACTAGTATAATATTAAGTATAATATTAATATAATAAGTAATATATTGTTCTTTAGAGGTTTAAATAGCAGCTTAGAGTGTTATTAAATCCATAAATTAATGTGAAGGGTTCCACCCTACACTCAGTCTGGACCAACACATATACCTACAAGGGAGGAGCACCAAATTAAAACTGCTGCAACTTGCCCCACACAATAGGGTCTGTAAACCCATATTACAGGTTACTAAAAGCATTAACACAAATACTTAAAAACGATACAGAATCCTGAAGCATTGTTATAACATTTGTGCTTTATATGAAAAAATCTACAACATATATAATTTTAGGTACCTATAGGCCTTGTAAACACAAGCATTAAAACTAAAAAGTGCACTTGGAAGTGCAGTCGCTGTAGATCTGAGGGGGACATGCAAGAAAAAAAACCCAGCATTTTAGCTTGCACATGATTGGATGATAAAATCAGCAGAGCTTCCCCTAATTTCAGATCTTCCTCTCAGATTTACAGTGACTGCATTTTCCAATGCACTTGTAGTGCAAAGTTGATTTGCCTTTTCGTAAATAAACCCCAATGTCTGCACTTGTTCCCCAAGTGGACCCCACAGATTAGGCCTTCTGCATATATTAAGATCATTAGAACAGGAAGAAATTTCAATGGCCTCCCAAAAGTTCTTGGCAAAGTTATTTTGTGACAATAAAGAACTAGGCCAGTGAACCTGTTTATTGGAGCGCCCTATGTAGAATGCCCTGACGGTCCATAGTCCCTTGTACATCTCAGGAATGAGCAAGAGGGGGTTGCTACATTCCTACATACAGCGGGACCATGGGGTGAACATATCTGCACACATAGCCAAGGGGGTTGCTAGGTGTAGAAATGACCAGGGGCTTCAGCCCGAAGTCCAAGCCCGGCGGTGGCACGCCGTGTGTGCTGGGGGGGGGATTGACTGCTTGGCGGGGGGGTTAGGCTCACTTGTTGGATGCTGCCTGGGTCACCAGTGCCCATCTATGCCGACTACTAAACTGACCTACCAGATCCCTACACTGACCCCCCCTTACACACATACAGTGACCCCCTGACACCTACATTGATCCTCCCTGATACACTGACCCCCCCCCCCCCCTGACACATACAAAGACCCCCCCCCCCCCTGTGACATGTGACCTCTTGACACTCCTGCAGCTCAGCCTTACCTGTGTAGTGTAGCTCAGCTCATTCCGACCACTTCACAGCAGGCTGCATGCATCAGGGAGAGAGAGCCAGGATGTGAGAGCCACTCTGCTGCCCAGCCATTTACACATCAGCGAGCAGGGATCACCCAGTGGCGAGTGTGGCCGCAGTGTCATTCCCTCCTCCTCCTAGACCCGGTGGCTTCTATGATGGACGTCACATGTCCTCGTCATTGGACCAGTGGGACGTCCATCATAGGAGTCGGGTCCCGGAGGTGGGACTATTTGTACATCAGTAACGTCACTCGGCCGCGCCACATAAGCGGGAGATCGTTGCCTGTGGAAACGGCTCGGGGCTAATAATACTATTAGGGATTATAGAGACTCTGGGCTTTTCGGGGGCACACTCGGGGCTCCAGCCGCCCCCTCCTGATGCCCCTGCACATAGCGTCATACAATTACCACTATGATTTGCTACTTAGACATACACTATATTACCAAAAGTATTGGGACGCCTGCCTTTACACACATGAACTTTAATAGCATTCCAGTCTTAGTCCATAGGGTTCAATATTGAAGTGGCCCACCCTTTGCAGCTATAACAGCTTCAACTCTTCTGGGAAGGCTGCCCACAAGGTTTAGGAGTGTGTCTCAATGGGAATGCTTGACTATTCTTCCAGAAGTGCATTTGTGAGGTCAGACATGGATGTGAATGAGAAGGCCTGGCTCAAACTAATCATATAGTGGCTTACTATGGTGGGCATTCGGACTCACACAAGACTCCAGTGCAATTTGCTCCTCAGCCACCTCGGAGGTGTGTGAAACGGCTCCATTGAGAGCCTGTCACAGTCTCCTGTCATGCAAATTGGATGTGGGGAAAGTGTGAACCTAGCCTAAAGGAGAAAAGCCAGAAAAAAACCTCCACATCTAAGAACTTGTAAGTTGCAACATATTATGAAGGGTGGGGGGCATAAGGGGTCCATTTTAGGGCTTCTGCATTCAATTTTTAGGTAGTGGAGGGTGAAGCAGAACTTACTATATACAGTATATATCACTGCTACAAAAGCCATTCTGTATTTATTTATTTTTGTAATTAAAATCACCTACAATCTACAAAACGTGTAATTTCCTCAAACTGTCAAAAAATTAAAATGTTGCTTCCTTGAAACAATGGAACCTGGATAAACTGTGTATACTGTTCAGCATAACCCCAGAAATCTTATTTCCTGTTTTGCTTTTCCCAGAAGTCTGCACAGGAATAGATTCCAATTTTCAGTCATCTTCTGCTGGAGAAGTTTTTACTTTCTGGTAAAACTTACTACATTTTCTGGTAAGATATTTACGCCCATGTATTTCTAAAGAGATGCAGAATCTGCATAATGACATAATGACTAGGAAATCCGAAAGGACCGTAATTCATTTGGACTAATATATACATCTACAAGGAAAGTTTGATCATTTCAATGTATATACAATAGTGTATCCTATGTTCAAGCTATAACAAAAACTTTTTGTTAAGTTTTTGATAGAGTGCAGAGGGAGTAGAACCACTGTCAGTTTTTATTGCTGTCTGTGCCCCTGTAAGGGAGATTGACGCTCTCTATTTGTCCTTTTTACCATTATAATTTAAAGTAAAAGAAAATCCCAAATTTTGGGCTGTCCCCAGAAAAGTAATAGAGGGGACATCTTCCAATGGGGACGCTAGTTCTGGTGACCCCCAAGGAATTCCCTTCATTTACAGGAATTTCCTCTAAAAGCGGTTGTATACCCGCCAATTTTTATTTTTTACCTGTAAGGCAAAAGGCATAATGAGCTAGCTCATACTAGCTCATTATGAAGTACTTACCTTAGAAGGAAGCATCGCAGGTGATCATGGTCCACGCTGAGGAAGCTGACATTTTCCCTCTGCGTGTCTTCCGGCGCTGGGAGTGGCCGAAGCAGCGGTGTCCTGTTTTTCAGCAATGTAGCCAGCCACCCTCATCCCTACAGTTGTCACACTCCCTTCCTCTATTTACTGACCCATAGTAAGCTAGCTGAGACATTAAAGCTTTAAAAGAAATCAATGGTCACACCATAAACTTTCATTTTTATAACATCAGCATTGTAATAGCAATACAAGCTATAGTTATATTTGGCAATCCAATATAAGCTTTTGTGAATAATCTCTTTCATTATGTGAATAATCTCTCTTGTGATTTCTGCCTGTCTGCTGGTCATCTCTATCTACAACTTCCTGGATTCCCTGCATCCATTGTAGATTCACCTCTGCTGTTTGTGTTCCATATCTAAGGACTACATATCCCATGGTAGCTTGCTGCCTGCTATCTGTGATTCCTGTACTGAAACTCCTCCTCTTTGTAGTTCCGAAGGAAGCCTCTCTGATTTCTGTGACACAGCAGTGTCCAGGGCAGCTGAGACACTCCTACAACATCGCTGAATCTGGATGGGGCTCAGGTGAGTATTAGGGGGGGCTGAGGGGAGCTGCTACACACACAAGTTTTTCTATCTTAATGCATTAAGAAAAAAAAAAACTTTTAGCCTTCACAACCCCTTTATGGCTCATCTAGGCTTAGGCCTTATGCACACTATGCTCTTCCGAACGATTTTACCTTGACAGGGTAAAAGCAAGGTTAACCGCTTGAGGACTGCCGCACGACTAAATACGGCACGCTCGCAACCTGGTCTCTTCTCTGTGACCGTCCCCGTGGGAACAGCGGACCCGATTGCCGCCAGGGTTCCGTGATCAGGTCACAGAGCTGAAGAACGGGGAGACTTAAAGAGGAGCTCCAGCCACGGTAAAAAATTTTTTTAAAGTCAGCAGCTACTAACAGTGTAGCTGCTGACTTTAAATAAAGACACTTACCTGTCCTAGGCGCCCGCGCTGATGGGCCCCCCCGATGCCGGTCCCACGATCGCTCCGGGTCCCGCGCAGCCATTCACAATATGGGAAACAGGCAGTGAAGCCGTACGGCTTCACTGCCCGTTTCCTACTGCGCCTGCGCGAGTCTCACGCTGGCTTGTGAATGGGCGCGCTGCTCTCTGAGAACACACACAGTTCCCAGGAAGCAGCGCGCCCATTCACAAGAAGCAGAAGAAGAAGAAAACACACCGCGGATCAGGAAGAGGCAGATTACGGACTTCCGCATAGCAACAGCTATTTCGGGTGAGTATTTTTTTTTTATTTTTTTCAGGTTTTTTTTTTTTATTTTTTTCAAACAACATTGTAAAATGTTGTTATGCTGGGTGGAGCTCCGCTTTAAGTGTAAACAAACCTCTCCCTGTGCTTCCTAGTGAGCCTGCCACTGATCGTCTGTTCCCTGTCATAGGGAACGACGATCAGTGACGTCACACGTCTAGCCATGCCAGAATCACACATTAGGGCACACTTAACCCCTACAGCGTCCCCTCCGGGTTAACCCCTTCACTGCCAGTGTAATTTTTACAGTAACCAGTGCATTTTTATAGCACTGTTCGCTGTAAAAATGACAATGGTCCCAAAATAGTGTCAAAAGTGTCCGATGTGTCCGCCATAATGTCGTAGTCATGATAAAAATCGCTGATCGCCGCCATTACTAGAAAAAATAAAATGATTAATAAAAATGCAATAAAACTATCCCCATTTGGTAGACGCTATACATTTTGTGCAAACCAATCAATAAATGCTTATTGCAATTTTTTACCCAAAATATGTAGAAGAATACGTATCGGTCTAAACTGAGGAAATCTTTATATATATATATATATATATACAGTATATATTAGGGTTGTCCAGATACCGATACTAGTATCGGTATCGGTACCGATACCAAGTATTTGTGGGAGTACTTGTACTCGCACAAATGCTCCCGATACCTAAATAGAATACTTTTTTTGTATTTATCAACATGTTTTGTGAAAATTCTTTGAGTTTTTTACTACTGCGTGACAAGAAAATAAAACATTTTTATTCATTTTTACTCATTTTTATTCTTTTATAATGTCTTGAGTCAGAGTTCTTCATAATTCTAAAGAAAATATCCTTAGTCTGTATTGTGGTTTGAAAATTGTCACAATTAAAAAAAGTATCGGTATTCGGTATCGGCGAGTACATGAAAAAAAGTATCGGTACTTGTACTCGGTTCTAAAAAAGTGGGATCGGGACAACCCTAATATATATGTATATATATATATATATATATAAGAAGGCCAGTATGGTGGCCTGAGTTTATGGGAGGAGCCCGGAGGGTATTTAAGCAGCCCACTCACACATGCTCTTTGTCGGTTCAGTGTGCAGTACTACACGTCACTGGGCCGACTCTTCCCAGCTCACCTCATGTCCGTGAGTCTGCGCATTCAATCGCATTCGACATCGCAATCGCTTTGTGGCTTCTCCCTTCATGGTCTTCGCCGGCGGTTCCCGCTTACTGTCGCAGGTAGGATTCAAACCTTTTCGTATCTTGTGCAATCTTGCAAATCCTGCATCTCTTTTGGAAAAAAAATCTGCCTCTGAGTTATTGTTGCTCATGTTCCAACATCATTTGGCTCAGGCGTAGTACATTTGTAACTTCCTTCTGCCAAACATACGATTCATTTGTAAATCCATTTGGAGATTAACATGTGTTTGTATGGGTTCTTTGGCAGATTGAGGTGGTAATTGGACTCACATGGTGCCTTGTCTGCACTTGATTAGCCTGGGGGGATGGGTGGTTGGTAGGTGTTCGGTTTCAAAGCAAGGGGTAGCATACACTCTACAACCAAATTGTATCAGATTCGTTCAATACTCCTTACTACCGATTCGTATCGAATTTGTTTCATGCATTTTTACAACCGTTTTGTATCAGATACATTGCATGCTTTCTACCGTTGTCATTCATTGTTCCCCCATGCCGTGTGTTTTTAGTTCCCGCAGCGGAACTTACGAATTGTTTGTTCATGGTTCTTCTCTCTCATTTATTTACCAAAGTTATTGCCTGTGCGTCATGCATGGCGCCACACCACACTCTTCGGATGTGTTGCACATCCACTCCAGTCCAAAGCAAACCCAGTCGCACGTTCACTGTCCCAGGTAGGATTCGTTAGCTTGTTTGTCATGTCAAATTCGTGGCCACTCATGGTGTCACCCGTACCATATGTTTGGTTCCCGCAGTGGAGCTTACAAAGCATTGATACGCACTTCTCGTGTTCTATTTTCTACACCAAACCTCATTGTTTTGCCCCATGCACGGCATCACGCTACACCTTCCCGACATGTTTCACTCCAGCCACAGTCCGCCGCAAACTCACTTGCATGGCCCACTGTCGCAAGTAAGAATGTTATTACATTCTTTATGTCCTATCAATTTGCTACCATTCGTTGTCTCCCATATCGTTCATTAGTGGTCCCTACGGAACCACAATTCAAACAGGCGTTGTCCTTCTACCTTATACTGCTTGCTTAAGGTACAAACAAACCAGGTGTTTCTATCCTTTCTCAGTAACCCAATTCTTATTGATTGAGACCTTGCAACCATGCAAATCATCTCAGCAGCCTGACACCCTTGTTAAGACCCTTGCAACACATGACCTTTACTAAACGCAAAATAAAAAAATTAATAAATATAAAAACGCAAAAAATAAAAAAAAACGCAAAAAAAAATATATAAAAAACCCTTTACCACCACGCAATCTCAGCCCCTCGGCAACCTGACACCTGTTGAGACCCGTTGCAACCACGCAAAATCGTCTCAGCAGCCTGACACCCTTGTTGAGACCCTTGCAAACGCAATATCGTCTCAACAGCCCCACACTGATTGAGATCCGTGCAACCACGCAAAATCATCTCAGCAGCCTGACACCCTTGTTAAGACCCTTGCAACACATGACCTTTACAAGACGCAAAATAAAAATAAAAAATGAATAAATATAAAAACGCAAAAAAAAAAACACGCAAAAAAAACCGCAAAAAAAAAACAACCTTTGCCACCACGCAATCTCAGCCCCTCGGCAACCTGACACCTGTTGAGACCGTTGCAACCACACAAAATCGTCTCAGCAGCCTGACACCCTTGTTGAGACCCTTTCAAACGCAATATCGTCTCAGCAGCCCTCACACTCATTGACATCCTTGCAACCACTCGTATATCGTCTCAGCAGCCTGACACCCTTAAGACCCTTGCAACACATGACCCTTACAAAAGGCAAAAAAAAAAAAAAGATATATAAAAACGCAAAAAAAAAAAAAGCAAAATTAATTATTAAAGTGCAAAAAATAAATAAAAAACTTTGCCACCACACAATCTCGGCCCAGCAACCTGACACCTGTTTAGACCATTGCAACCACGCAAAATCGTCTCAGCAGCCTGACACCCTTGTTGAGACCCTTGCAAACGCAATACCGTCTCAGCAGACCCACACTCATCGAGACCCTTGAAACCACACAAAATCATCTCAGCAGCCTGACACCCTTGACGCAAAAGAAAAATATATATATATAAAAAAAAAACGTTGCCACCACGCAATCTCGGCCCAGCAACCTGACACCTGTTGAGACCATTGCAACCACGCAAAATCGTCTCAGCAGCCCTACATTCATCAAGGCCCTTGCAACCACGCAAAACCGTCTCAGCAGCTTGACACCCTTGCAAACGCAATACCATCTCAGCAGCCCCACATTCATCAAGGCCCTTGCAACCACGCAACACCGTCTCGGCAACCTCACACCATTGTTGAGACCCTTGCAAACGCAATACCGTCTCAGCAGCCCCACATTCATCAAGGCCCTTGCAACCACGCAATACCGTCTCGGCAGCCTCACACCATTGTGGAGACCCTTGCAAACGCAATACCGTCTCAGCAGCCCCACATTCATCAAGGCCCTTGCAACCACGCAATACCGTCTCGGCAGCCTCACACCATTGTTGAGACCCTTGCAAACGCAATACCGTCTCAGCAGCCCCACACTCATCGAGAGCCTTGCAACCACGCAATACCGTCTCGAGCAACCTCCCACTCATCAAAGACCTTTGTGACCACGCAGTCTCGCCCCAGCAACATGGCATTCATTGAGACCCTTGCAGCCAGAAAAATGGGTGTTTTTCAGCCGCCCCTGATCTCTCCTCTGTTATCTTACCAGTACGTCTACACAGGATCCCCAATCACTCCTCTATGTTATATTATCAGTACATGCACACAGGATCATTTATCGTAATTCCAGGCAGTTGAGTTCAGAAACCTTCTCGAAAAAAATAAATAAAAAAAATAAAAAATAAATGTGTTCAGACGGATGTTCAAAGGCATTCAAAACGCAGATGCCTGTAACAGCTTGTAAACACAGCCAGATGTGGTAACTCATGTTTACCAGCGGTTCATTTACAGTCGTTTTTATAAAAAAAAAAAAAAAAAAGAGGGGGGAATATTGTCTCAGCAACTTGACACTCATTTGAGACCCTTGCAAAATGTAATATCATCTCAGCTACCTCACACACTCGTCTAGACCTTTGCAACCACACAATCTCATCTCAGCAACCCAACGCCCGTTCAGACCTTTGCAGCCATACAAAGTCGTCTTAGCAAACTGACACTCATTTGACACCATTACAAACGCAATATCATCTCAGCAACCTGACACCCGTTCAGACCTTTGCAGCCATACATAGTCATCTCAGCAGCCCGACACTCACTTGAGACCATTGCAAACGCAACATCGTCTCAGCAACCCCTCACTTGTTGAGACCTGTGCAACCACACAAGGCCATCTCAAAACAAACCTCATAATAATCGAGACCTTTGCAACCACGCAATATCGTCTCAGCAAACCAGACTGAGACCCTTGCAACCACACAATATTGTTTGCAGCAGTATAAAACACTTTGCAGCACGCACCTACGTGCAAACCCGAATACAAACTAAACTTGCAAACACACCTCAGTGACAATCAGCCAAACAAACACACAGTGGCACCCAGTTGGCCATTCATCTTTAGTGGCACGCGGGCCACTCATCTTTTCCCTGTCTTTTTCCCTGCACTTAGTTCAGGTTTCCATCCAGCACCAGCGAGTGCACGTTGGTCTGCGAGTGCACGTTGGTCTGCGAGTGCACGTTGGTCTGCGAGTGCAAGTTGGTCTGCGAGTGCACGTTGTTCTGCGGGTGCACGTTGTTCTGCGGGTGCACGTTGTTCTGCGGGTGCACGTTGGTCAGCGAGTGCACGTTGGTCAGCGAGTGCACGTTGGTCAGCGAGGGCACGTTGGTCAGCGAGTGCACGTTGGTCAGTGAGTGCACGTATATCGTCTTGTTGAGCACCTGTGTATTGTCTTGATTTTTTTCACACCAATGCAATATCCAGTCCAAGTTCTCAAACTAGACCAAGCATCAGTAGCAGACTTAACTATGTGGGACAACTTCCCCACCTGATAGAACAGCATTTCAATCTTCATCCCGGCAGTGTCAGCCGAGCCACCACAGGCTTTTGCGTGCATTTTTCGTCCGCCACTGGTTCTCCAAACCTTGGCCCCCAGAAATTCTCTTAAATTTCTGCTTCACCCAGTCTTCATCACGTCTCGTGCTGTACCCCATTGTGGCAGCTGCCCAGGTTTGGGGCCACACTTGAACTGGACAGACAGTGTTCTTCACCACAGACAATCAGGCCACAGCCGACAATTAAGGTAGATCAAGCCTCTCCCCATCACGTCCTTCTTGCGCAGGCTCGCGCAGCTGTCACTCCGTCACCAGTTTAATATCTTCTGTAGTCATATTCCAGGCAAATGCAAAATCGCAGCTGATGCTCTGTCCCATTCTAACCTTATTTGTTTTTCCAGCAAGAGCCTGGAGCTGACCCAATAACCATCCCTGTCCCACCCTGGTCATTGCTGACGATGGACTGAAGTAGCATCTCACCAACTCAACCCAGCTTATTAACCACTCCTTGGCACGCAACACACTGAAGGCCTATCGCACTGCTTGGAACACTAACTGCTAATTTTTGGCCACTTGCCTCGGAGCAGCAATAGGCAACGTTAGACACATCCTAGCCCTCATATCGTATTGCCACACGCAGCTGACCCTTTCTTACAATACTATCACGCCATATCTAGATGGCGTCCAGCATTTCCTGTCCCTGCAGGACCCCAGTAAACTGTCAGTATTCTCGAGCCCATGCAGTCAAGTCCCTCCTACAGAGCATACAGAAGCACCAACCTGTAGTCAGTGGCAAGCGCCTATCTTTCAAGAGTGCCCTTTTTAGGGACATGTCTGAAATCCTTACTCGTTCCCCATTTAGGGCCTTGCCCAGCATAGTCATCCTAGCAGCCATCTACCAGGCCTTCTACGGTTCCCTACAACCTAGTGAATTTACAGCCAGTGGCTCCGGCAGTCGGACACTGCTCCGACGCCACCCGACTCGCTTTCGAACCCCTACACTCTCAGTCTGCAAACGCAACAAACCAGCCCCGGGGGTTGACATCAACCTGTTTCAGACTAACAATGCCTGACGCCCAGTGACGGTGCTTGACCGACTACTGCTTCATCTACCCAGCCAATCTGATTGTAGCTCGATGCTACCCTTTCTAAACCAGCTCCCTGAGTGGCAGCCAGTTTGTCAAGCATGTCAGAATCCCAAGCAACTTGGGCTTCAAATCCCAGTCTGTTCTCAGGACATTCTTTCCGAATTAGAGCAGCCTCAACTGCCTCCCAACAGGGAGTACCAGACCAATCAAGATACCAGGCTGATGGGAAGTCTCCTTGTTTTGCCACATACATCCCAAATCCTCAGGAAGGAATGGCACAAGCCTTTACCAAGCTGGCTCAATAAATACAAGCAATCAATATAAGCTATTTCCCTATCTGAGTCTTTTGCCCCCTTTTCTTGGCATACTGACCAGACCACCAAGGCACACTTCAGGTCTATTTATGTTGTAAGTCTTGTCGCGTGTTTATGTGATCCACATCACTCTCAGTCAGAGGGCCACGACCATAAATAAGAAGGCCAGTATGGTGGCCTGAGTTTATGGGAGGAGCCCGGAGGGTATTTAAGCAGCCCACTCACACATGCTCTTTGTCGGTTCAGTGTGCAGTACTACACGTCACCGGGCCGACTCTTCCCTGCTCACCTCATGTCCGTGAGTCTGCGCATTCAATCGCATTCGACACCCTCCCGCCCTTCCCTTTTTCAGGGCACTTCTCAGCATATCCTTCTTCAATTAACTACCCATTACTTACTTTGGGTATGCCCCCTTTTCTTGGCATACTGACCAGACCACCAAGGCACACTTCAGGTCTATTTATGTTGTAAGTCTTGTCGCGTGTTTATGTGATCCACATCACTCTCAGTCAGAGGGCCACGACCATAAATATATATATATATATATATATATATATATATATATATATATATATATTTTTGGGAGGGGGATATTCATTATAGCAAAAAGTAAAAAAATATTGAATTTTTTTTAAATTGTCGCTCTATTTTTGTTTATAGAGCAAAAATTTAAATCCGCAGAGGTGATCAAATACCACCAAAACAAAGCTCGATTTGTGGGAAAAAAAGGACGCCAATTTTGTTTGGGAGCCACGTCGCACGACCGCGCAATTGTCAGTTAAAGCAAGACAGTAATAAAATCTCTCTCCACTAATCCTTTTAATAAATGCTGTACAACAAGCAGTGTGCAAAGTGTTTCCACAAACACAGTAAGCTGCTAATTCAACATTTCTATTATCACTTGTGGATTCATATGCTACATGCCATCTAGCAAGGACTAATATGCTCATAAAATGAAATATATTGGTTGAGGATAAAATAAGTAGATTACCGCACCTTGCTTCCTAACCCTCAGTTATGAGTGACAATTTCAAAATCACAATGCATGGATCAAAGCATATTTAGAATTACGCTTATTATCTCTTAGGAAACACAGCATGCCATAAGCATTGAATACATCATACACAAAAGTAAGCCCTTAAAGCGGTTGTTACCGCAACACTTCATATTCCTGATATGTGCCCGCAGTACCATGTACTTGTATGAGAATATGAGGATACAGTTCTCTTTAAATTGCTTCCTTTATGAGTAATCCCTGGTGTTTTTGCTAGTCCCTTTACTTTCCTACTATAAACTAACTACACTAAGCAGGCGAGCACACCGTGGTCAGTTCTCTGACTATGTTGGGAACTCAGTGTGCTCTCCTCCAACGATAAGGCTTGTCCTGACATGCACCTGCTGCACAGCCATTCACTGGGAAGCTCAGTGTGCTGCTGCTTCTCCTCCCCCAGCTATTATGCATCCAAGGACAGAGGGAATGTCATCACTTATAAAAGGGGAAAAAACTGTATAATATATTTTTATATCTGTACAAAAATGTTTTGCCTTTTGTTTCTATTTTGAACTGATTGAGTTGTTTTACAAGGTGATCTTATACAATCACTTTAACAGTGTGCAATAAACATAGAACACCTTATTATTATAGTGGTTTCCTGCATTCATGATTTCATGCATTAAGATAAAAAACCTTCTGTG
This sequence comes from Rana kukunoris, assembly GCA_029574335.1. Taxonomy (NCBI): domain Eukaryota; kingdom Metazoa; phylum Chordata; class Amphibia; order Anura; family Ranidae; genus Rana; species Rana kukunoris. The sequence continues at coordinate 212,929,875 of CM056051.1, forward strand.
TGCAGCAGCCCCCCTCATACTTACCTGAGCCCCATCTCGATCCAGCAATGTTGCATGAGAAACTCAGCTGTCCTGGACTTTTTACTCCTGATTCGCTGAGACACACAGTGAGCGCCATTGGCTCCTGCTGCTGTAAACCAAAGTCAGTTAGCCAATCAGGAGAGAGGGGGGCGGGTCTGAACCGCGACTCTGTGTCTGAACGAACACACAGAGCTACGGCTCGGGTACCCTCATAGCCAGCTGCTTGCTGTGGGGGCACTCGACAGGAGGGAGGGGCCAGAAGCACCGGCAAAGGACCCAGAGAAGAGGAGGAGCGGAGCTGCACTACACAGAGCAGGTATTACATGTTTTTTATTTTTAAACTAAAAAAAAAACAAAAAAAACTTTAAGCTTATGGTCCCAAAGTCAAATACAACCTACAATAACGATAGGATAGCACAAACATCTCCCCTTGCGTTGCTACATATATAAATAAGCTCTGATCATTACAGACAGGGAAAATTCTGTACTTGGGTACAACATATGTTTTGAGCATGCTGTTAAAGGGTTACTAAACCCACAACAGTAAAGTCAGTCTGTATATGCAGTAAAACATATTTGTTATACTCACTGTGGAACCTAAGGGGTTAATCCTGCGCATTGTGTAAAAAGGCTGTTTAATGCCTTCTTTTCTTATCCTCCCCTTCTTTTACTGTCCCCAATCCATTCTACGTATAGTACAGAGCCTTGAAGGCACTCTGCACATGCTCAGTTTGGTATGCATTTTTAGAATTTTTTTTTTTCTCTTGGGAAGGTGCATGTGATCAGCACGGGGCCAATCGGCACTATCCAGACAGAGGGTCTGAGGTCATGCAGCTTCATAGAACAGTCAGAGTAGAATGAAAACTCCTCCTACAAACTTTAACCCAGACACTTATATAAGTCAAAAGACTGCTTAATACTGCTGATGAGCAAGGGTTTTGAGCAGTTTATATTTACTAAAATAATTGCATTTCCATGTTCTGTGTGCTGGGGAGACCAGATGGAGTGATTGCAGGGTCCTGGGATAAGTAACATTTTAACTAGAGACTATCCCAATATACTTTTACCTTTACAGTAGGTGTTCAAAGCACATTTAGCCATGGTTCATATTGCATCGATTTGACATGTCTGCGGCTCTTGCAATGGCACCGTCCGTATCGTTGCGACGCTGACTTTGCGGTGCCGCATTCCCAAAAGTAGTTTCTGTACTACTTTTGGCAACTTCGGGGTGTGATTTGTACAGATATCTGTGCAGGAACCTGCATAGATATCTCTGAAATCGCCCCCCGAAGTCAGGACTGACATGCGGGAATAAAATTGTGCGAGTTCAGCTGAACTCGCATGATTTATTTCCCACTCTCATTGTTACCTAGGCTTAGTATTGTAGGGAAATAACGGACAGTGACTGTAAACATTTGCTTAAATTTTTTTTAAATGTACCACTTGCACTTTCATATACTGTGTATATCTGAAGAAGACAGTAGAAGAACAATTACTTAATGATGCATATGTAAAAGCATTCTCTGTGCCAAAATAAAGAACCAAAGCAATTATCAACAGTGGTGCAATTAATAAAAGTAATCCGGCCTTTTGGCATAAGGCGCCTGCGGTTGTCTTTCCAGCTGCCAGTACCGGTAGTTCCTTATTTAGGGCTAAGCTTTTCTCACTAACCCCCAGCCCCCTCCACATAAGTAAAACTCACACGTTGCTGTGCGATCCATTGACTGGGCTGTTTACGTGTAAATACAGCCACTGATAGACACACAGCAGCGAACGATCTGTCACACTTATGAATGAATACTGCTTGTTCATTTATAATTAGGGTTGTCCCGATACCACTTTTTTAGGACCGAGTACAAGTACCGATACTTTTTTTTCATGTACTCGCCGATACCGAATACCGATACTTTTTTTAAATGTCATGTGACAATTTTCAAACCACAATACAGACTAAGGATATTTTCTTTAGAATTATGAAGAACTCTAACTCAAGACATTATAAAAGAATAAAAATGAGTAAAAATGAATAAAAATGTTTTTATTTGCTCGTCACGCAGTAGTAAAAAACTCAAAGAATTTTCACAGAACATGTTGATAAATACAAAAAAAGTATTCTATTTAGGCATCGGGAGCATTTGCGCGAGTACAAGTACTCCCGCAAATACTCGGTATCGGTCCCGATACCGATACTAGTATCGGTATCTGGACAACCCTATTTATAATAGTAAAATATCACTTACGCCACCATACTCGGGTTTCTTAGATGTGATCGGGGAGCCCAGCACCGCTGCATCCTGTGTGGCCAACATCCATACCTTCCCCTCTTTTGTGATGAATGAAGCCAGAAGCGACATGTATTATACCACTTCCAGTTTTGGTTTGATGTTTACAAGCCATTACTAGCAGGTGAAGCATCTGATCAAACCGACCTTGGCTCGAGTAGATGCTTTTAAAGGCAGAGGAGAGATCTGGGGTCCCTAGATCTCTCTATAAAGAGTACCTGTCACTGCCCATGCTATCACAAGGTATATTGTTCATTCCTTGTGATAACAATAAAGTTGATCCAAATAAATAAAACAATTTTTTTAATAGAAATTGTAAAAATAAATAAGATGAATAATATAATTTTAAGAAAATATAAAGCACTCCCATTCATCCTTTTGCTCATGTGCAAATGCAAATGCGTCCTGCATGCATATGTAAACAGTGATCACACCACATATGTGAGGTATCACCGTAAAAGTTCGAGTGAGAACCATAGCTCTAGTGCCAGACCTCCTGTTTAACTCTAAATTGGCAAACTGTAAAGGCTTTTGGAGCATTGCCTATTAAAGTGTTACTAAACCCAGTAATATGAAAACAGTTCATCCGCACCCCTCGCAGTACCCACAGCTTATAAATCTTATTTTTACATGAAAATACTGCCATCATATACCTTTTTGGCTGATCTGTTTACCATGGTCACGTAACAAACTGCAAGGTTTGCCTGAGTGCTTAGTGTTCAGGTAGGAGGAGATTTTCACTACAGCCTCTGTTATGGGAGGTGGATCATCCATCAATCAATGTGACATCCCACCCACTGTGTTCTTTTTTAGGCCACGTACACGCGATCGAATTTGTCCGCTGAAACTGGTCCGACGGACCAGTTCAGCGGACAAATCTGATCATGTGTATGGGCTAGCGGACATGCTTTAAAATTTGTCCGCCGGCGACATGTCCGTCGGATATGTCCGCTGGTTAGTACACTAACCAGCAGACATATCTGCCCGCACAAGCGTCGTATGGATCCGACGCATGCGTGAACGTTTTTTACTTCCTGGTCCGGTGACGTGGCGGCGTCAACGTCACCGCCACGTCACCGCACTGTCTGCCGGCAGGGATTTTGATCCGATGGTGTGTACACACCGCCGGACGAAAATCCAGAGGAGACATGTCCGATGAAAACGGTCCGCGGACCCTTTCCATCGGACATGTCCCTCCGTGTGTACGCGGCCTAAGTTGCTGGGCATGGAGGAGGCAGGAGGGGCTGGGCTGTCATTTAGGATCTGTATACATGCCCAAATGTGTGATGTCAATACCATGTGACCTGGCTAGCTCTGATCAACTAGGAAATATTCTCTCTAGCAATAGAGACCAAACTGAGCATGTGCAGCCTTACCACTCTGACTGTGTCTTATGTGGCCTTGCCAAGAGAGACCCTGCAGGAGGGGAGGATCTGTCCATACAGGATCAAAGAGCCTGTATGGCTCCGTGTCTGAATGGATACACGGATCTGTGGATCGGCTTGGGTGCCCCTATAGCAAGCTTCTTGCTGTGGGGGCACTCAACAGCAGGGAGGGGCCAGGAGAGCCAAAGAGGGACCCGGGAAGAGGATCGGGCTGCTCTGTGCAAAACCACTACACAGAGAAGGTAAGTATAACATGTTTGTTATTTTTATCTTAAAAAAAAAATGAGAATTTCGTTTTACTTTAAGGATCAGAGGTGTTCACAATTCATTTTCCATCTTTAGATTAAAAATCACAATTACTGTGATCCTAGAAGGATGACTGACAGCAGCATTTTGACTCCCAACATGATGCTAGATGTTGCGTAGGTAACGTTTTCCTGTTAAGAACAAAAGTGAAATAACGTATTTAAAGAAGCTGTGTTTGTCGAAGACTCCTAACAACAAAGCTAGCATTTTGTTCTCCCGGTACAGGGCGCTCAGAAGTGGGATACAGTACAAAGCTTACTTTGATACATCGGTCAAGCTAGAGGTACAGGCCAGATGATTATCTACCAAAGCGAATGCCTGCCAACAAGCGGCTAGAATTCACTTCTCTTGGAGATTAAAGGGTAGTTTTCATGGTAATGTGAAAGTGGAGTAGGGGATTCAACTACTGTACAAGCTATTCATTTGGAGTTACTACTGCAATCCAGAAAATGCTTTCATAAGAATTTGAAGAATCCTATTTAAAGTGCAGTATTTTTTCACTGTCTAATTTAACAAATGTAACATGTTTGGTACTGTATAGAATTCCCCCTAAAATATATATCCATCTCTGCTTTATAGAATATAGAGACACCTTAGTATCCAAGGCTCCTATACAAACTCCATCAAAGATCGAATGAAAATCCATGCTGGACTTAAAAAGTATTTAATCTTTGCAATGAGGACTGAGGCCCCACTGCAAAGGTAGTTTTTTTTGTACATCATATGGAACTGTTTTTAAAGCAAAGGTTTTTTTTTTTTTTTTTTTCTAAATAGGTCCCTTTAAGCTAGTGCATTGTTGGTTCACTTACCTTTTCCTTTGATTTCCCTTCTAAATGTTTGTTTTCTTTGTCTGAATTTCTCACTTCCTATTTCTCCTCAGTAAGCTTGCCCCCATCATCCATGGGGGTTAGTCAGCCAGAACAGCTTACTGAGGAGGAACAGGAAGTGAGAAATTCAGACAAAGAAAACAAACATTTAGAAGGAAAATCTACATCTACATCATGGCATGGGCAGGCATAATGACGTGTATATATGTATATATGTCCCCTTTAAGAGGCGGTTGTTGCGTGCGCACGGCCGCCGCGGTCTGTGTAACTGGTCTGTGTAAGCCCGCGAGACCCTTGATCATCTCACGGAGAGATAGAACGGGGAGATGTCCCCGTTCTGCCAAGTGACAGTGTCACTAATCGTGTTCCCTGTCATCGGGAACACGATCAGTGAAGTGTCACAGCCCCCCTACAGTAAGAATCACTCCTTAGGGAACACTTAACCCCTACAGCGCCACCTAGTGGTTAACCCCTTCACTGCCAGTGTCATTTGCACAATAATCAGTGTATTTTTATAGCACTGATTGATGTAAAAATGGCAATGGTCCCAAATATGTGTCAAAGGTGTCTGATATGTCCGCCATAATGTCGCAGTCACGATAAAAATCACTGATCGCTGTCATTACTAGTAAAAAAAATAAAATAAAAATTAGGGTTGTCCAGATACCGATACTAGTATCGGTATCGAGCCGGATACCGAGTATTTGCGGGAGTACTTGTACTCGCGCAAATGCTCCCGATACCTAAATAGAATACTTTTTTGCATTTATCAACATGTTCTGTGAAATTTCTTTGAGTTTTTTACTACTGCGTGACAAGAAAATAATTTTTTTTTATTCATTTTTACTCATTTTTATTCTTTTATAATGTCTTGAGTTAGAGTTCTTCATAATTCTAAAGAAAATATCCTTAGTCTGTATTGTGGTTTGAAAACTGTCACATGACATTTAAAAAAAGTATCGGTATTCGGTATCGGCGAGTACATGAAAAAAAGTATCGGTACTTGTACTCGGTCCTAAAAAAGTGGTATCGGGACAACCCTAATAAAAATGCTTTAAAACTATCCTCTATTTTGTAGACGCTATAACTTTTGCGCAAACCAATCAAACGCTTATTGCGATTTTTTTTTATTTTTTTTACTAAAAATATGTAGAAGAATACGTATCTGCCTAAACTGAGGGAAAAAAAATGTTAGATCTTTTTTGGGGATATTTATTATAGCAAAAAGTAAAACATTTTTTTTTTTTAAATTATCGCTCTATTTTTGTTTATAGCGCAAAAAATAAAAACCGCTGAGGTGATCAAATACCACCAAAAGAAAGCTCTATTTGTGGGAAAAAAGAACGTCAATTTTGTTTGGGAGCCACGTCGCACGACCGCAAAATTGTCAGTTAAAGGGACGTAGTGCCGAAAAATGGTCCGGGGCTTAAGTGGTTAAAGGAACCTATTTAGAAAATAAAAAACAAACCTTTACAATCGCTTTAAAAAAAAAAAATCATAGTTGTCTGCACCAAATCTCCCCCAAGCTATAAATATCGAATGTCTTCAATTCCTACATTTCAAACAATGGCTAAAGAAATAGAAGCACACAAGGAGAATTCACAAAAAAACAAGCAAACTTAATTGGGTCATTTTTTGAATGACTGTAATCTGTGTATCCGTTTACATTTTCTTTGAAGTAGAATCCTGTTCCAGTCCACATCTTATATAGCGTTTATACTACCATAATGCATTGAATGAAAGTGCCTGCTACTGGGGACATAGAATGATTGGAGGCAATATATGTAATCAGTAATCTGCCTTCTAAATTCCCCAACAGTTTGGTTGGTATAAAAAGGACCACAGCCACATAAAAGTATATAGATGACTCTCCTTGTGTTGCGATTTGTAAAGTGGGTATCAATTATAAATCTATTTGTCGAAAGAATTAGGGTTGTCCAGATACCGATACTAGTATTGGTATCGGGACCGATACCGAGTATTTGCGGGAGTACTTGTACTCGCGCAAATGCTCCCGATACCTAAATAGAATACTTTTTTGTATTTATCAACATGTTCTGTGAAAATTCTTTGAGTTTTTTACTACTGCGTGACAAGAAAATAAAACATTTATTGATTTTTACTCATTTTTATTCTTTTATAATGTTTTGAGTTAGAGTTCTTCATAATTCTAAAGAAAATATCCTTAGTCTGTATTGTGGTTTGAAAACTGTCACATGACATTTAAAAAAAAAGTATCGGTATTCGGTATCGGCAAGTACATAAAAAAAAAGTATCGGTACTTGTACTCGGTCCTAAAAAAGTGGTATCAGGACAACCCTAGAAAGAATAATTCTATTATTGCCTCTCTGGATAAACTGAGAAAAATGACAGGCACTAAAATGCATCTCTTACCTTGAAACACCCCCTACTATGCTGGTCACAGCATAGACTTTCATTTTATAACCTCAGCATTGTAATAACAATACAAACAAGTTATACAGTGCTTTGAAAAAGTATTCATACCCCTTGACATTTTCCACATTTTGTCATGTTACAACTTAAAACTTAAATGTATTTTATTGGGATTTTATGTGATGGACCAACACAAAGTGACACATAAATGTGAAGTGGAAGGAAAATGATAAATGGTTTTCAAATTGTTTTTACAAATACATATGTGAAAAGTGTGGGGTGCATTTGTATTCAGCCCCCCTGAGTCAATACTTTGTAGAACCACCTTTCACTGCAATTACAGCTGCAAGTCTCTTTGGGGATGTCTCTATCAGCTTTGCACATCTAGAGTGACATTTTTGCCAATTCCTCTTTGCAAAATAGCTCAAGCTCTGTCAGATTGGATAGAGAGCGTTTGTGAACAGCAATTGTCTTGCCACAGATTCTCAATTGTATTTAGGTCTGGGCCATAGGCACATCCTAATCACCCTGTGTGGTGCAGATTGCCCCGAAATATACTGTGTTAAACGTGCACTAACGCACAGAAAAATACAGCATTAAAAACGGCACATAACACACTGAAATATACAACGTTAAATGTGCACTAATGCACAGAAATATGCTGCATTAAACGTGCAGTAACACACTGGAATATACTGCATTAACCACTTAAGACCCGGACCAAAATGCAGGTAAAGGACCTTGCCCCTTTTTGCGATTCGGCACTGCGTAGTTTTAACTGACAATTGCGCGGTCGTGCGACGTGGCTCCCAAACAAAATTGGCATCCTTTTTTCCCCAAAAATAGAGCTTTCTTTTGGTGGTATTTGATCACCTCTGCGGTTTTTATTTTTTGCGCTATAAACAAAAATAGAGCGACAATTTAAAAAAAAATGCAATATTTTTTACTTTTTGCTATAATAAATATCCCCCAAAAATATATAAAAAAACATTTTTTTTCCTCATTTTAGGCCGATACGCATTCTTCTACGTATTTTTGGTAAAAAAAAATCGCAATAAGCGTTTATCGGTTGGTTTTCGCAAAATTTATAGCGTTTACAAAATAAGGGATAGTTTTATTGCATTTTTATAACATTTTTTTTTTTATTACTAATAGCGGCGATCAGCGATTTTTTTCATGACTGCGACAATATGGCGGACACTTCGGACAATTTTGACACATTTTTGGGACAATTGTCATTTTCACAGCAAAAAATGCATTTAAATTGAATTGTTTACTGTGGACAGTTGCAGTTTGGGAGTTAACCACAGGTGGCGCTGTAGGGGATGTGTGACCTAATGTGTGTGTTTACAACTGTAGGGGGGTGTGGCTGTAGGTGTGACATCATCGATCGCGTACCCCTATTACAGGGATGACGCGATCGATGCTACGGCCACAGAGAAGCACGGGGAAGCCGTGTGTACACACGGCTCTCCCCGTTCTTCCGCTCCAGGGACGGATCGCCGCACTCCAGCGGCGATCGGGTCCGCGAATCCCGTGGTCCCAGAGCTTCGGACCGGGCACCCGCGACCCACGGCTGGGTACTAAAATCAACGTATATATACATTGATGTGCCCAGCCGTGCCATTCTGCCGACATAAATGTGCAGTAGGCGGTCCTTAAGTGGTTAAACATGCAGTAATGCACAGAAATATACTGCATTAAACATGCAGTAACATACTGGAATATACTGCATTAAACATGCAGTAATGCACAGAAATATACTGCATTAAACATGCAGTAACATACTGGAATATACTGCATTAAACATGCAGTAATGCACAGAAATATACTGCATTAAACATGCAGTAACATACTGGAATATACTGCATTAAACATGCAGTAATGCACAGAAATATACTGCATTAAACATGCAGTAACACACTGGAATCTACTGCATTAAACATGCAGTAATGCACAGAAATATACTGCATTAAACTTGCAGTAATGCACAGAAATATACTGCGCTAAGCGTGCAGTAACGCACAGACATAGACCCCTGATGTTTCACCAAAGCTCCCTAATGGGGCTCCCAAAAAAATAATAATAATAAAGATAAAAAAACTACTGTCCACGGCCCTACTGAACTGTCCACCGCTCTGCTGACACCATCAGTATACTGTATATACACATGCAAATATTTTTGAGCTTTGGGGTACACACCCTAATGCAATAGGCTGCGCACACCTATGGTCTGGACTTTGTGGAGTGCATGACTAATAGTTGTCCTGTGGACAGATTCTCCCACCTGAGCTGTGGATCTCTGCAGCTCCTCCAGTTACCATGGGCTCTTAGCTGCTTCTCTGATTAATGCTCTCCTTGCCCGGCCTGTCAGTTTTGGTGTACAGGCATATCTTGGTAGGTTTGCAGTTGTGCCATACTCTTTCTGTTTTCAGATGATGGATTGAACAGTGCTACTGAGATGTTCAAAACTTGGGATATTCTTTTATAACTTAACCCTGGTTTAAACTTTGCCACATCTTTATCCCTGACCTGTCTGATGTGTTCCTTGGCCTTCATGACGCTGTTTGTTCTCTTAGATTCTCTAACAAGCCTCTGAGGGCTTCACAGAACAACTGTATGTTTACTGAGATTAAATTACACACAGGTGGACTTTACTATTTACTAATTAGGTGACTTCTGAAGGAAATTGGTTCCACTCGATTTTAGTTAGGGGTATCAGAGTAAAGGGGGTTGAATACAAATGCACGCCACATGTTTCAGATATTTATAAAAAAAAAAAATATGAAAACCATTTATCACTTTCCTTCCACTTCACAATTATGTGCCTCATTGTGTTTGTCTATTACATAAAATTTCACCCATTTATGGGCTTAGTCGTTGAGGTAGGAGTGGAAATGTGTCTGTTGGTTTTATGCACCTTCAGCCCAATGAACACAAAAACAAACTCTAGGACAAAGGGTAAGAAAGAAATAGATTGTTCCTGTTTCCTATGAAGCATTGCTTCTGCTTTTATATCCATAAGCAGTGCTAATGCTATGAATCATAACAACATGTAGCCATTGCAAAACACATATATAAATATAAATATATGAAAAAGAGGAAAGAAAAAAAAAACCAATCACACATTGCTGGACTGTATACCCACTAAAAAGATTCTTTATGCATATCAATCTAAGCACAGCAATGAGGTGGGCACTTGTCAAGTCAGCACCCGGCAGAGTTGGGATGACCATATTGCAAAGCTTTGAATGGCGCTTGTGGTTTAATTGGTTTACAGAATTTAAGGTAGTAAATGTGTGGGGAATCTCACAAAATACATTTATAAAGTTGAAAATTGTTCAGATTAATAGCAGTAACCTAAAAAAAAAAATTGGGTGTAAAAATGTATATAAAGATTTTACATTTTAACCAGATACGCTTTAAAGAGGAGCGCAAGCCTCCTTCAGAAAAAATAAAATAAAAGACAGCAGCTACAAATACTGTAGCTGCTGATATTTATTCCAGGGACACTTGCCTGTCCAGGGATCCTGTGGTGTCTTCACCCCAGACTTGCGGCTTCACAGGTGGTTTTCTACTGAGCATGTGTGAAGCGCGCATCGCTTTGTGAATGGCCCAGTGGCGAAAGAAAGGGGGGTGCGCCAAACTTTTGAGTGATCTCGCCACGAGATCACCCGGAAGTGGGAGCGGGTACCTGTCAAAAACAGGTACCGACTCCCCCCCTCTCCCCAAAATGTGGCATCGGAGGTGGGGGAGGAGGCAGATAAATGGAACTTCCACTTTTGGGTGGAGCTCCTCTTTAATGATACAGGACTGTAGAGTACACTACCTAGTGTTTTACATGTGGGAACAATGAATCACCCACATGAAAGCGGAATAGTGAGTGCGTCGCTCTACCTGCTATTCTGTTACTGAGTCCTCTATGCAGGGCCGGTGCAAGGATTTCTGCCTACACAAGCAAAGCTCCATTTTGACCCTCTGAATATAATAATACCACATACTGCCACATTCTTAAGTCCCTAAAACCACGCCACACCAGAAATTCTTAGTATAATATACACCATACTACTAAATGTAAAACATACTGTGTACCCCAAAAATTTATTATATAGCAAGAGAGGGCAGAAGTCCTTTTTATGCCCTCCTGCTTTCATTATCAACCCAGTCTCCATTAACCCCCCTTGCTCCTTCTTCCATCATCCATCACCCTGCCCTGGGCCCTGCTCTGCTTCCACCATTCCCCCCCCCCCCACTCCTTCTTCCATTATGCCCTCCTGCTTTATTAATTATCTACCCGACCCCGTCTCCATTAACCCCCCTTGCTCTTTCTTCCACGATCCATCATCCATCCCCCCTGGGCCCTGCTCTGCTTCCGCCATCCCCCCCCCCCACTCCTTCTTCCAGTTCCATTATGCCCTCCTGCTTTATTAATTATCCACCCAACCCAGTCTCCATTAACCCCCCTTGCTCCTTCTTCCATCATCCATCACCCTGCCCTGGGCCCTGCTCTGCTTCCACCATTCCCCCCCCCCCCCCCACTCCTTCTTCCATTATGCCCTCCTGCTTTATTAATTATCCACCCGACCCCGTCTCCATTAACCCCCCTTGCTCCTTCTTCCATGATCCACCATCCATCCCCCCTGGGCCCTGCTCTGCTTCCGCCATTCCCCCCCCCACTCCTTCTTCCAGTTCCATTATGCCCTCCTGCTTTATTAATTATCCACCCAACCCAGTCTCCATTAACCCCCCTTGGTCCTTCTTCCATCATCCATCCATTCTTCTTCCCCACCCTCACCTCCTGTGCGATTTTCTCTAAACTTCCGGCGCCGCGGGACTGGGTACTGTGTCACAACTACTGCTGCAGCCTCTGTGGCGCCAGCAGCGGAGGGCCGCCCCTTCAGTGACGTCAGACGTCCTCCTGCGCGGAGGAGGATGTCGTCACTGAAGTACCGTGCCGTACAGGCCCGGACCCGGCGTCATCCATCACCAGTAACTTAGGTAAGGGAGTCGGGACTGGCTGCGCCCGGGCCACATCCAGTGACAGCAGCTGACAGGCGCTGCGGCGCATTAGCACACCGGAGCGGGACACCGGGCGCCGGAGGGCGGCGGCAACTCCGGACAATAAAGTATTAAAAAAAAAAAAGGTAATTTTTCCGCTCCATCCAAGGCTGCGGACCTGCCCGCCCCAAGCGGCCGCTTGGTCCGCCTGGTGGTTGCGCCGGCCCTGCCTCTATGCATTTGGCAGTAATATTGCATGGATCACTGGACCAATACATTGCAAGCACTAGTCTTTATTCACTGGATACTTTTAGGGCTGGTTCACACTAGGAATTGTACAGGAACGCACTGCGTGTTCCTGAGCAATTCACATGTGGTGCAGTGCGGTACGATTTGAGATCATTCATTTTGAATGAGCTGTAAGTTATCAACACCCCAAATGCAGATGAAAAATGCAGTGCATTTTCCTGCAACAGATCGCACCGCAGAATGCGAAATCCGGTTGCAGTGCATTTTCCTGCAACAGATCGCACCGCAGAATGCGAAATCCGGTTGCAGTGCATTTTTAAAATCAGTTCATGCACTAATTTTAAGCTCATTTAAAATTAATAGGCTCAAATTGCACCGCACTGCACGTATGCATCATTTAATGACTCCTTAAAGGGGTTGTAAACCTTCGTGTTTTTTCACCTTAATGCATCCTATGCATTAAGGTGAAAAAACACCTTGCAGTGACTGGCCCCCCAGCCCGTTTACTTACCTGAGCTCCGAATTTCCGTGGGCGCGTCCCTCACTCCACAGGTTCCCGGCTCTTGATTGGATAGATTTATGGCAATGCAGCCATTGGCTCCGATTGCTGTCAATCAAATCCAATGATGCGTAACCCCCTCGGGAGAGCGCTTCCCAGAGGGGGATATCTAATGCGGGAAGGAGCCGCGAGAAACGTGCAGAACGAAATGGCGTGTGCAGATGAAGGATCTATTGATGGTGGCTGCTGGGGATGGGGTCTATTGCTGGAGCCGCGAGAGCCCCGTGGAACCCCAGAACAGATGGATCGGGGCCACTCTGTGCAAAACGAAATGCACAGTGGAGGTAAGTATGAAATATTTGTTGTTTAAAAAAAAAAGAAAAACTTTAGTGTCACTTTAAGCTAGTGTAGACTGAAACATTTGTGTAACTACTACATCACATGTTTCTACATCTGCCTTTCAAGCAGTTACTTCCAGAACTGCCTTACAATTTATGAACCATTTTTTAAAAACTTGCAAAAATATGAATGGCTGGCTTAAGATATGTATAAGACTTTTCAGCAACTGAAAAAAGTAAGACCCCCATACACACTATTAGATTTTCTGCAGATTTTTGTCTTCAGACTTACCAAAACTATGTAGTGCAAGGGCCTGCCTTACTGCATACAAATTGAAACTCTTGAGGTTGGACCTCATATTACATAGTTACATAGTTAGTCAGGTTGAAAAAAGACACAAGTCCATCTAGTTGAACCATAAAAATAATAATAATAATATTACATGGTTTTGGTAAATTTGAAGACAAAAATCTGCAGAAAATCTAATAGTGTGTATGGGGCCTTAAGGTTTGACCCATAGGTGTGTACACAGGGTGTGCCAGGTGTGCCCAGGCACACCCTAATCACCCTGTGCAGCACAGATTCCCCTTACTGCCCTGCCCCCCCCCCCTGTCCCTTCCTTTGCTGCGGGCACACACAGGGGGATGTTTTACAATAAGTGGGGGAAGGGAGTGGTAAATTTGTCATTTTGAAGCCCCTTCCCTTTCTAAATGGACATAGTAGATCAGTAGAATGTGTTTGAGCTTTGGGGTGCACACCCTAATGCAATAGGCTGTGCACAATTATAGTTTGACCTCATATTATTTGGTTTTGGTAAATCTGAAGTACAAAAACTACAGAATTGTATAATGTGTATCCAGCTTTGGTGTTAGACCAATTTGGCTGCAAAAAGGTAAAAATACACCTTCAGCAGCTCACTATTGTTGGTCAATAGTAAAGAATTTCTGTAGCAATTTAGCAGCCTCTGAAGCACTTTTTCACGCTTTGTCCGTAGCTGACCCTCAGTTCCAAGGAAGGAAGTCCTCAATATTCCACAGTGCTGGGCAGATTTTGAGGGTCTTTTTCTTACTTCGGGCCTTCAGTAAAATTGGGCCTTCAGGAAAAAACTTAAAGGATCACTTTTTTTTTTAGCTAAATAGCGTCCTTTACCTTACTGCAGTACTGGTTTCATGTCCTTATTGTTAGTTTTTGCTTTGAAGTTGCTGTAATCCTGCTCTGATCTCCACACTTCCTGCTTGTCTGTTTTCTTATAACCACAGTGCTGGGAGCTTTCTCACGGTGGTCTGAGCTGTCATTACTGTGTGTCTAAAACTTCCCAGAACCAATCAGATTCATTTTAAAAACAAAACACTGCCCTGGATTTGTTTGTTTTTGTTCTGTGTGTCTATTTCTACTTCACAGAAACATGAAGCCAGTTCAAAAGTGAAACTAACCCGCAGGCACATTATATGATTGATTTTTATCTATTTTTAATAATTTTGAAAAGGAATCAGTTAACTTTTATGTCTCTATACCCTGTAAACAGTCATTTCAGCAAAAAAATTTTTTTCCTTTAGTGACCCTTTAAGACTCATCTCTTCTGAAGGATCAGGACCACACTGGATTGAAATAAGCCCCTTGAGGCGATTTAGTTTGCATTTGCATCGCTATACAAATTATTCCCTCACTCACTCTTACCCTAAATAGAAATTTCCTCTAAGATAATGGAAGTCCTCTGACATTTTGTCTCCCATGGGTGCTGCCAATATGTCTTTTCCATAAATTGATTTGATGTGGAAATGTTGAGTCTTCCTTTTGGACGGCACACAGTGCTAATTGTTTAGGATACCGGTTTATTAACGTAGCAGGCCAGAATTGATTTATTGCAGCTGTGTATGTATTAATATATAACTCGGAAATATACTCAGAGCTCACTGTAAGTAAATATTTTAGCTTTGGAAAGCACTCAAGACAAGCTTCCTTGAAAGGGCTAAAAGGAAAAACAATGTGTATTCGTTTGTGCCTGTTATTAGATTTTGTAATCCAAATTTCAGATGAACAATCAAGTTATTCTATACAGCCAGAGCTTTTGTTCAGTGGGAATGCGGCAGTTCTGGCACCTCTAGCATTGAAAAGAAATGTATGTACTATGGGAAAGGGTGCTGGCGTGTGCAGATGAAGGATCTATTGATGGTGGCTGCTGGGAATGGGGTCTATTATTGCTGGAGAGAGGCTTCTATTTTTGCTGGGGTGTCTATTGTTGCTAGTGGAGAATCTATTGTTGCTCTGGGGGTCTACTGTTGAGGGGGGGGGGGTATATTAATACTGATTGCTTGAGGGTTTATTGACTGACTGCTGCAGGACCTATTGTTGCTGGTGGGGGTCAAATGTTGCTGGGGGAAGTACACTCACCAGCCACTTTAGGACTGTAAACTGCAGTATATTGCATTTCCATTCTTATGTTTAGATATCCTTTAAGGGAAATTTAAGGGAAAGTGTTTGTAAAGTCACTACTTAGAAATCATGTAATCCTCTTCCAGGAAGATATAATGTGCAGTTTCTGTGTTCCTTAAAAATTATTTAGCAAAATACCTTATTTTACAGCGCTGCCGGCAATTAGGGGGCCCCAAGCAAAATGGACATGGAGGCCACCCCCCCCCCCCCCGTGTGCCCATCAATTGTCGCTACTGTGCCCCAACAAATGCTGTCAGTGTGCCCATCAATTGTCGCTATTGTGCCCCATCAGATGCTGCCAGTGTGCCTACCAATTGTAGCTACTGTGCCCCATTAGATGCTGCCAGTGTGCCAATCAATTCTCACTACTGTGCCCCATCAAATGCTGCCAGTGTGCCCATCAATTGTCGCTACTGTGCCCCATCAAATGCTGCCAATGTGCCCATCAATTGTCGCTACTGTGCCCCATCAAATGCTGCCAGTGTGCCCATCAATAGCCGCTACTATTTTTCATTTGCTTTGCTCACCTTTTTATCTGGACTCTCTGTCACTCAGTCTGGTCTGGTGGGGCAAACTTCAGCTTCTCTTCCTTGTTCCCTGGTCCAGGCAGGCAGTCGACTGGGCCACTCGGGCGGGAGGAGGAGAAGCCTGGAGGAGGTCGCGTCGGAAATTTGCGGTCCTGGGCTGCAGCAGAGGTCCTCGGGAAGGGAACAGCTGGCTGAGCCGAGCCGTGGATCTAAGGCACTGGTCTGGCATGGCAGAATGCTGCCGCCCACCGCTCTGACTCCGCCGAAAGGTCACTGACTGGACTGGAGGTCAGAGGGAGGACTCAGAGTCAGCGGTGAGTGCTGCTGCTCTCTCTCTGCTGCTGCTTCACACTGAGTGAGCACTCAGTGTGCACTTCCTGTCAGTCCAGCCAGGAACAGGACACTGAATCTCCTGTACCGCGCAGTACTCGGCCGGACTGACAGGAGGAAAGAAGAGGAGCTCGGCCACGCTACAGCCTGAAAAGGGGAAGTTGGGGGCCCAAGGTCAGCTCGGGGGCCCCAAGCAATTGTTTGCTTTGCCTGTCCTGTAGTGACGGGCCTGGCTGCCGGGCACTCACGCGATCTTACATCACTCTCCTTTCCTGACCTGAGCACTACAGCGGGAGAGGCGGAGATTCCCTGCTGACGTCAGCTGAGAGGAGAGCGGCGGTGGGAGGTCACGGGAGCGTCCAGGGCCTCTGTAAATAAGGTATTTTGCAGAATTTTTAAAAAACAGACATAGCACATTATATCTTCCTGTAAGAGGGGATTACAGGGTTTCTCAGTAGTAATTTTACAGCTATAGCGGCGGGAGGGTAAAATAGGGTGGAGAAGAGATTGATCCCACACAGACTCCCGAGCTGACAGGCAGAGAGGGAGGAGGAGAGAGGAGAGACTATGAGCTGACGGAGGCACGTAACCAGGCCACAATAATCAGGGATCAGCAGCCATGATTACTGTGGTCAGCACACTATGGAGGACACAGGAACAGGCAGGATCAACTAGGTTTTTTTTTTTTTAAAGAGAGAGGGACAAATGACACAGCACAAGCACTATGCCGTGTATCCTGCTTTAAAGGATCAGGGTTTTTATTTATTTTTAGAGTTACAACCACTTTAGGTATGAATTTATTCTAACTTGGAATTTACAAGTTGTCTGTACAATGCCTGAAAATCTGTGCGTACGTATGTTAAATGCCAATGGCAAGGAATCAGACAAAACCTGACATTTTTTTGCTGTCATAATGTCACCAATTTATTCTACATTTAGAAGGCAAAGAACTTTGACCATACAGTACTTTCAAACTACACCAAACAGGTTGTCATGAAAGAAACAATAAAGGATATTGGATTACAATGACCTTTAAGACACTATAGGAGTTCAATTAATACTTGATGTCATTGTACTCTACATTTATAGCCTCAAAGAAGGGTGTAATCAGGGCCGCCATCAGGGGGGTACAGGCAGTAAACCTGTAAGGGGCCCGGGGGTCCCCAGGGGCCCGGATAGCAACTCCCTTTTTTTAGGGGTCCGGAGGTTCCCAGGGGCCCAGAGGCCCCCAGGGCCCCAGATGGTAACCCCCCTTTTCTATTTATTTTTTATTTAAAAAAAAATATATATTTGTATTTTATTTTTTTATTAAAGGGCCAATTTTTTTATTTTTTATTTTTTTTAGAGGTCCGGAGGTCCCCAGGGGTCCAGAGGCCCCCAGGGCCCCAGATGGTAACCCCCCTTTTCTATTTATTTTTTATTTAAAAAAAAATATATATTTGTATTTTATTTTTTTATTAAAGGGCCAATTTTTTTATTTTTTATTTTTTTTAGAGGTCCGGAGGTCCCCAGGGGTCCGGAGGCCCACAGGGTCCTGGATGGCAACCCCCCTTTTTCTTGCGGATTCACAGCAGGTATTCTACTGCCAAATGCATGAATGGGCAGCACTCTTCCTGTAAAGTGTCCCAGAAGACTGCAGGGGAGGGAGGGGTGAACTTATGTCTCAGTTCGCTGCGGCAAACTGAGCCAGAAGTGGGAGCAGGTACCTGATAAAACCAAATACCCGCTTTCCCCTCCACTGCTACATTTGGCTCCTTTTGGGGGGGTACCTAGTTTTGACAGGTACTCGCTCCCACTTCCGACTCAGTTCGCCGCAGCAAACTGAGCCAGAAGTTTGCCCCCCTTGTTCCCCCGCAGCCTTCTGTGTCCAAACCAGGTACCTGCTCCCCCCCCAAAGGGTGCCAAATATATCATCAGAGGGGAGAGGAGTCAGACAAGTGGAGCTTCCCCTTTTGGGTGGAGCTCCGCTTTCGGTTTAGCTCAGTTTCACTCTTATTCAATGCAATAAATATTTACATGAAAGATGTATCCTTTGTATCATGGATTGCTTTTCTGTATCACCGATGGTGGACGTGGGTTGATATATTTACAAAGTTCTAATTCTAGTTATCCATTTTCCTTCCTCATATTTAGTTAAAACAGCACCTCCTACTATCTATGAAGGTACTTATCCTATAAATTCTCAGTAAGGTGAGACAGAAACTGCAAAACTATTTTACTTAATGTTTATCACTTTCATATTTAACACACATTTATAACACACAATTATAACACAAAGTTCATGATGCTGTCAACTTGATGTTTGTTCCTCAATATGGATATTACTGGTTTTATTGTACCATTCACTCTGTACAGCCCTTTAAATGTCATCTCCTCCTCCCTCCTTCTCCAATCTAACAAACTGACTGGAGATTGCACTGTCCACTGTTAACTCTTTTCTGTAGAGACCAGAAGTTCAGGGAAACAGGACTGAGAGAGCAGGAGTCAGCAGCATTGAAATTTGTAATAATTTTGTAGGGTAAGAATTTTACCAAATAGTTTACTGGACATTGTTTATTTTATTGTGCTCAACTTGTTAAGCCTGTGGTCTCTAAACTGGGGTCCGGGGACTGGAGTGGCCATTTGCTTGCCTTTAGGCGCCATTCCTCCCACTGATACAAGGCGCTATTCCTCCCACTGATACAAGGCGCTATTCCTCCTACTGATACAAGGCACTATTCCTCCCACTGATACAAGGCACTATTCCTCCCACTGATAAAAGGCGCTATTCCTCCCACTGATACAAGGCGCTATTCCTCCCACTGATACAAGGCGCTATTCCTCCTACTGATACAAGGCACTATTCCTCCCACTGATACAAGGCACTATTCCTCCCACTGATACAAGGTGCTATTCCTCCTACTGATAAAAGGCACTATTCCTCCCACTGATACAAGGCAATATTCCTCCCACTGATACAAGGCGCTATTCCTCCTACTGATACAAGGCACTATTCCTCCTACTGATACAAGGCACTATTCCTCCCACTGATACAAGGCACTATTCCTCCTACTGATACAAGGCACTATTCCTCCCACTGATACAAGGCACTATTCCTCCTACTGATACAAGGCACTATTCCTCCCACTGATACAAGGCACTATTCCTCCTACTGATACAAGGCACTATTCCTCCCACTGATACAAGGCACTATTCCTCCTACTGATACAAGGCACTATTCCTCCCACTGATACAAGGCACTATTCCTCCCACTGATACAAGGCACCATTCCTCCTACTGATACAAGGCACTATTCCTCCTACTGATACAAGGCACTATTCCTCCCACTGATACAAGGCACTATTCCTCCCACTGATACAAGGCACTATTCCTCCTACTGATACAAGGCACTATTCCTCCCACTGATACAAGGCGCTATTCCTCCCACTGATACAAGGCACTATTCCTCCCACTGATACAAGGCACTATTCCTCCCACTGATACAAGGCACTATTCCTCCTACTGATACAAGGCACTATTCCTCCCACTGATACAAGGCACTATTCCTCCTACTGATACAAGGCACTATTCCTCCCACTGATACAAGGCACTATTCCTCCCACTGATACAAGGCACCATTCCTCCTACTGATACAAGGCACTATTCCTCCTACTGATACAAGGCACTATTCCTCCCACTGATACAAGGCACTATTCCTCCCACTGATACAAGGCACTATTCCTCCCACTGATACAAGGCGCTATTCCTCCCACTGATACAAGGCACTATTCCTCCCACTGATACAAGGCACTATTCCTCCTACTGATACAAGGCACTATTCCTCCCACTGATACAAGGCACTATTCCTCCTACTGATACAAGGCACTATTCCTCCCACTGATACAAGGCGCTATTCCTCCCACTGATACAAGGCACTATTCCTCCTACTGATACAAGGCACTATTCCTCCCACTGATACAAGGCGCTATTCCTCCCACTGATACAAGGCGCTATTCCTCCCACTGATACAAGGCACTATTCCTCCCACTGATACAAGGCACTATTCCTCCCACTGATACAAGGCACTATTCCTCCCACTGATACAAGGTGCTATTCCTCCTACTGATAAAAGGCACTATTCCTCCCACTGATAAAAGGCACTATTCCTCCCACTGATACAAGGCGCTATTCCTCCTACTGATACAAGGCACTATTCCTCCCACTGATACAAGGCACTATTCCTCCCACTGATACAAGGCACTATTCCTCCCACTGATACAAGGTGCTATTCCTCCTACTGATAAAAGGCACTATTCCTCCCACTGATACAAGGCGCTATTCCTCCTACTGATACAAGGCACTATTCCTCCAACTGATACAAGGCACTATTCCTCCCACTGATACAAGGCACTATTCCTCCCACTGATACAAGGCACTATTCCTCCCACTGATACAAGGCGCTATTCCTCCCACTGATACAAGGCACTATTCCTCCCACTGATACAAGGCACCAGAGCTTTTTTTCTCAGAAAATAGGTACAGGAACTCAACCACGATCCGTTCAGATTTCACAAACAGTAGAAGGGTCTTAAAGGGGCATTAAATACCAGAATTGCATTACATACAGAGTGCAGAGTTCAGGGGGTTACAAAGCTGTCACTTGTAAACACAGAAACCAGACTTCTGTGTTTACAAGTGATTGTGGTGAGCAGGGACCAAAGGGTCTGAGCCAAAGGTGGTGGAACTGAGTTCCCCCAAGTTCCCCCAGAAAAAAAGCCCTGCAAGGCACTATTCCTCCCACTGATACAAGGCGCTATTCCTCCCACTGATACAAGGCGCTATTCCTCCCACTGATACAAGGCACTATTCCTCCCACTGATACAAGGCACTATTCCTCCCACTGATACAAGGCGCTATTCCTCCCATTGATACAAGGCGCTATTCCCCCCACTGATACAAGGCACTATTCCTCCCACTGACAACAATGTGGTACTATCCCCCCTTTAACACCAAGAATGGGCAATATTCCGCCCCACTGACATCAATGATGGAATATTATTCCTTCCCCTGATACCAACAGTGGGGCATTATTCCTCCCACAAATAATGGGGCATTATTTTCTCCCACTGATCTCGGGCATTTTCTACTCTCACTGGCCACAGCCCAGCCCCCTCAAAGTCTGAAGGACAATAAACTGGCCCTTTGTTTAGAAAGTTTGGAGACCCCTGTGTTAAGCTAAAAAAAGATTTAATACTACTTTAAAGTAGGAAATCACTGCTTTTTACAATGAAAATACAATGAATATTTTTTTGAGACTTGATGTACACAGTGTTGAACCAGAGATGATGGGCACTGGCATGTCTTTTGCCCTCTTGATCATGAAAGAGAGCTGGTGTAGGGAGGTCTGTGTGCCACCTATCTGCCTCCCACTTTACTCATCTGCCTATGTGTGGGTACTGGGTAGTTAAAAAATATTCATTAATAGGTTTCAAACATTACAAAAACTCCAGCAACATATAAAAAGGCCCCACATTCTATTTATAAATTGACTGGTGGAGTAAGCAAACGCTTCCCATTCTATACTTTTCAGCCATCAAGGATGGGAAGTGGTCTCCCTGAAACTCTTTGTGACAAGAATATCATATATGGTATAATGCTATATATGGAGAGTTATGTGACAATTTAAGACATTCATTTTATGAAACCAGCCGTAAAGGGGTTGTAAAGGTTTGTTTTCTATTTTCTAAGCTAACTTTTAAACTAGTGCATTGTTGGTTCACTTACCTTTTGCTTCGATTTCCCTTCTAAATGTTTTTTTTCTTTGTTTGTATTTCTAACTTCCTGTTCCTCCTCAGTAAGCTTGCCCCTATCATCCGAGCCGTTCTGGCTGGGGGTTAGTCAGCGTGCTCGCCCCCTGCCTTGGGACTACATCCCTGCGGGGAGACGCTGCGAATGTTCACACTGACTAACCCCCAACCAGAACGGCTCAGATGATGGGGGCAAGCTTACAGGAAGTGAGAAATTCAGACAAAGAAAAAAAAACATTTAGAAGGGAAATTGAAAGAAAAGGTAAGTGAACCAACAATGCACTTTCGTTAAAGGAACCTATTTAGAAAAAAAAAAAAAAAAAAACTTTTACCACCCCTTTAACGTGGTAGTAAACTTTTTTTTTTACTTCTACCTACAGGTAAGCCTATAATATTGCTAACCTGAAGGTAAAGTGAATATCTCCTAAACATGCACTATTTAGGAGATATTCACACTGCATGCAGCCGGTAACATGCATGTGCTCTGAAGGGATGGATTACCCGTGCCGTCCCTGCAGTGCCCCTGCCGCGGCTCCCATGCCAGAGCACTCAAATCCAAAGGAAGACCCGATGGAGATGGAAGCCCTGTCAGGTGTGCTGCTGGAGGGCTTCATTCTAAGGTACAGTATTTCATAATGTGCTAGTATGTGACGCATATTAGCACATTATGCACCTGTCTTGCAAGGTTTTTGTCTTTTCTTTTTTTTGTGTGTGGTTTACTACCACTTTAAAAGCTTGTAACCTTTTTATTTATGTCTAAATAATTAGGCAGTTTATACTCCACTCTCCCCATTAAAAAAAATTAAAGTCAGTAGCTACAAATACTGTGCAGCTGACTTTGAATATTAGGGCAATTACCTGTCCATGCATCCAGTGGTGTCGTCGCCCGAGCCACTTAGAAAAACTACAGTGGTGGTGGGGGAGGGAGATTGAAGGGGACAGAGAGTACCTGTGGTACCCTATCTCCCATGGGGACAGGGACCCCATCACCCCTGGATACAGGAACACCCACACCCCTGGGGACAGGGACCCCTTTTCCCCTGAGGATAGGGACTCCTATCTCCCAAGGGGAAAAGGGAACCCATCACCCCTGGGGACAGGGACAGAGATCCCATCACCCCTGTGGACAGAGACCCCATCACCCCTGTGGACAGGGACCCCTTTTCCCCTGAGGATAGGGACTCCCATCTCCCAAGAGGAAAAGGAACCCCATCACCCCTGGGGACAGGGACCCCATCACCCCTGGGTACAGGAACCCCATCACCCCTGGGGACAGGGACCCCTTTTTCCCCTGAGGATAGGGACTCCCATCTCCCAAGGGGACAGGGGCCCCATCACCCCTGGGGACAGGGGCCCCATCACCCCTGGGGACAGGGGCCCCATCACCCCTGGGGACAGGGACCCCTTTTCCCATGAGGATAGGGACTCCCATCTCCCAAGGGGACAGGGGCCCCATCACCCCTGGGGACAGGGACCCCATCACCCCTGGGGAACAGGGACCACTTTTCCCCTGAAGATAGGGACTCCCATCTCCCAAGAGGAAAAGGAACCTCATCACCCCTGGGGACAGGGACCCCATCACCCCTGGGTACAGGAACCCCATCACCCCTGGGGACAGGGACCCCTTTTTCCCCTGAGGATAGGGACTCCCATCTCCCAAGGGGACAGGGGCCCCATCACCCCTGGGGACAGGGGCCCCATCACCCCTGGGGACAGGGACAGAGACCCATCACCCCTGGGGACAGGGGCCCCATCACCCCTGGGGACTGGGACCCCTTTTCCCCTGGGGACAGGGGCCCCTTCTCCCCTGAGGATAGGGACTCCCATCTCCCAAGGGGAAAAGGAACCCCATCACCCCTGGGGACAGGGACCCCATAACCCCTGGGTACAGGAACCCCATCACCCCTGGGGACAGGGTCCCCTTTTCCCCTGAGGATAGGGACTCCCATCTCCCAAGGGGACAGGGGCCCCATCACCCCTGGGGACAGGGACCCCTTCTCCCCTGGGGACAGGGGCCCCATCACCAGACCATGCTGGCTGGCAGGGCTGGCGTCAGCCACCCTTGGGTGCCAGGATGGGGCAGTAAAATCCGAATCCCCAGCCACATGTTCCCTCAGGTTGAATTGGCTTTGTATTAGTGAAGCACCCTAAAGTGAGGTAAACCTGTACCGTTATTATTACTATGTTAGGATTATTATTATCTTCAATTATTAGCAGGTGAATGTGGCCCTCCATGCATTCACATATACTGAATCCGGCCCTTAAGTGGAAAAATGTTGCCGACCCCTGCCTTACAGTGTAATACCCCAGCATACTGTTGGCAAGTTGCTGAATCACATTTCAAATATAACATGCAGCATTTTAGCAGAATATTTCTTAAACTCATGAAACATATTAGCTAATATCACTATCCGCCTCACGTCATTCTTACTAAAACAGCAAGCTTTATCACAAAGGTAGCAAAGCAAGCTAAACACGTTTATTTGCAATCACTGTGAATAGAACTATATATAGTCTGGTCACAAAAGAACCCTCTGATGCTACATACAGTATTTACCTCCAAGGCCGCTCTGTGACTAGAATTAAAGTTCAGAGAGCCTGCAATTTCAAAGTGAGAACTATTTAAAGTGGATTAGAAGGCAGTAGAGACTGCGGATAATGAGACCGCTGGACCAAACGCCCTTCTAAAGTGGTGACACCTGAATAATTCATCTCGGGGACAATTAGTGTTACTGGAAGTGGTATTCAGAGTTGCTTCTCATTTTAATCAAGACTTCCTTTGACACCGAAAACATGTAAGACATACTATTCACTCCCAGGAATGGAGAACCAGCGCTGAAAAACATACCAGCACAAAAGTGTATGTGCTGCCTTCACAGTATATATTATATGCATGGCACTCGGCAGTGTCTGTTCCTTTAAGACCCTCCATGTTCTTGAAGCCTAGAGGCGGGTTTTCCCTGTACTCCTATAGAGCATGCACATATCCTTTCTTTTCAACTCCAGCTACAGAAGTGAGCACATCCTCAGGACTTCTTAGAAGCTATTACAGGTTGCAAAGCTGATGAACACCAAAGCCTGTAAGTAAAGGGGTTTGCTAGTTCAGCTTATATAGAGGGATGCTAGGCACAGCTAGTATAATGTGTGTTTCAGTCTGTAGCAAGCAAGCACATGTTAGGCCCAATCCTTTGTATTAGCTATGTAGAATGTATGTTGCTTGAATAGCCATGCTTACATTTGTCCTTTTATGTTTGTTTTACAGTTTTACCAAATCAAATCATATCACACATTTTCACATGCTATTGTACACATTCTTGTGAATGATATCTCAGTAAAGACAGCATCAGTTCATTAACAAGCGCATCTTTCATTGGGATTCGGTTATACTTGATGTTAAGCTGTGTCTCTAAACAGCAACACACACACAGCTGGGACATTACAGTAAAAAGGCTTTAAAACGTTGTCAGAAGCAACTAAACAGCTTTGAATCGTCCTCAACAATAAAAGGACAAATCCTTTCAGCCACATGCAAATGAAAGTGAAACTAATTTCTCTCACTCACTATAACACTGATATTGCCTGTGTCATTATCCACGCTGCCAGCTAAAACAAGATGGAGAACACAGAGACTAACTCTCTGACTGTTAACCCTCAATGCTACTATAAGGAGGAAGACACACACTGCTTGCCAAGAACCAAGTCTAGATGCGCAACACTGTCTAGAGCGTCCAGTCAAACAAATCTTACTTCAGCTAGCGCCAATTCAGCAAGATTTAAACGTACTAGTTCTAGACATTCAAGCATCACAAGTCTGTCATCGGTTAGCGACAAAGCGACTAAGGCAAGAGCAAAAGCAGAGGCAGCTTGTGCCATGGCTTCTTATGCAGAGCAGGAAGCTGAATTGATGAGAGAATTAGCAAGACGTGAATCTGAAACACTCACAAGAAAAGCAGAAGTGGAAGCATCTTTACACTTACTCAAACAGCAGAAAAACGCTGCAGCAGCCTTAGCCGAAGCAGAAGTTTTCGGAAGAGCTGCTGAAGCTCAATTCAATGGCATAGAAAACCAGATGTCATCCCACAGCGCAATCCAACGCACCCGTGAGTACGTACAGTCACAAGCAACCATGTACACTGACCAGCAGCCCAATGATGCACCTAGGTCTTCATCGATTCCACCAGCAATAAACAACTTCAATATTACGCAACATTGCAAGACTGGATCAGAACCTCAGTGTAGGAAGTCAAATGGTCGCATGCGCAGAGACCAATCTGCCAACCCTCCAAGAGGACAAACGGATGCTTGCATACTCTCTCCTCAAGCAAATACAAGTCCGGACTATAACAGAAAGACTTACAACAGACGAGAACCATCACCTAAACAAAGTGTATTCTGTCAAGCACCTTATCAGCCTTACCAACCTCATCCATACCCTGAGTGTACACCCAAGAAGTATTCGCCAGACGCAACAAGTGCTATAGAAGTGGTAAATCATCTGATGACCCGTGAGATAGTGAGCGCTGGTCTCATGAAATTCGATGACCGTCCGGAAAACTACTGGGCCTGGAAGTCATCTTTCCTGAGCGGTACCCAAGACTTAACGCTGACAGATAAAGGAAGGCTTGACCAGCTCGTCAAATGGCTAGGACCAGAGTCCACTGAACAAGCCCAAAGAATCAGATCAGTACATGTTCATGACCCAACTGCAGGACTTGCAATGGTGTGGCGGAGGTTAGAACAATGCTATGGATCACCTGAAGTGATTGAAGATGCTCTTCTGAAAAGGATAGAAAACTATCCAAGAATAACAAACAAGGATTACCAAAAGCTGAGAGGTTTGGGAGACCTACTCTTAGAAATAGAAGTCGCTAAGTCTAGTGGATATCTGCCAGGTCTCTCATATCTGGATACAGCACGTGGAGTTGAGCCCATAATCGAGAAACTTCCTTACAACTTGCAAGAAAGGTGGGTAGCTCAAGCTTCAAGATACAAGAAAGATCATCGAGTTGCATTTCCACCGTTCGCCTTCTTCGCTGAATTCATAGAAGACCAAGCTGAAATACGCAATGACCCAAGCTTTGCTTTCCTGAACAAGAGAACAGCGAGCTTCCCAAAGGTAGAGCAGAAACCTCCAGGGCTTTACAAAGAACGCAGACCAACAGTTTCTGTAAGGAAGACAGAAGTTCCACCTGAATCTGCAGCCAATCAGGAAGACAACACAAGTAAGAAAGTTGAAGAGCCAGACAAAATATGTCCTATCCACAACAAGCCTCATCCACTAAGAAAATGTCGCAATTTCAGAAGTAAGACATTAGAAGAGCGCAAAGCTTATCTTAAAGACAATCGCATTTGTTTCAGATGCTGCGCTTCAATTCAGCATATTGCAAAAGACTGTACAAAAACAATACGATGCACAGAGTGTAACAGTGACAAACACTTGTCAACACTGCACCCGGGACCACCACCATGGAAACAAGAAGCTCCGGTAACTCAGGAAGATCATGGTGGGGAGCAAGGCGAAAGTTCAACGCCAGCAGTAACCTCAAAGTGCACTGAGATCTGTACAGAACAGGGCCGCTCAAGATCATGCTCCAAGATATGCTTAGTCAAGGTGTATCCAGCAGGTTTCAGAGAAAAGGCAATCAAGATGTACACAGTCTTGGATGAACAGAGTAACAGATCGCTGGCAAAAACAGAATTCTTTGACCTCTTCGGTGACAAAGGAACTCCAACCCCATACACCTTGAAGACTTGCTCTGGAGTTGTAGAGACAATAGGAAGAAGAGCAAACAACTACATCGTCGAGTCATTAGATGGAAAGACAAAGGTGACTCTTCCTACCCTCATAGAATGTGATGAGATACCAGACGACAGGTCAGAGATTCCCACACCTGAAGTTGCTCGTCATCACCCTCATCTGGTGCAAATAGCAGACCAGATACCAGCACTAGATCCAGATGCTGCAATCACCCTTCTACTTGGGAGAGATATCCTCAGAGTGCACAAAGTCAGAGAACAGTACAATGGGCCACACAATGCACCATTTGCACAACGCCTTGATCTCGGATGGGTCATCGTTGGAGAAGTATGTCTAGACGGACTGCACAAGCCAGCAAAAGTAAATGTCTACAGAACACACCTGTTGCAGAATGGTCGTACCTCGTGTCTTTGCCCATGTACCAACAGTTTACACATTAAAGAGAAATTAGATAATCCAACACATCATCGGAGTATCCAGAGGTGCATGGAAGACTTAGCCTCAACTGGAAATACAGATGAACTGGGTTGTAAGGTGTTTGAAAGAACAAGAGACGACGACAAGCCAGCACCCTCGGTAGAAGATACCTTCTTCCTCGAGATCATGGACAGAGAAGTCTACAGAGACAAGTCAGGCAGCTGGGTAGCCCCTCTACCCTTCCGGTCACCACGCCATCGCCTTCCTAACAACAGGGTACAAGCAGAGAAACGCTTCAGTTTGTTGCAGCGCACTCTACAAAAAAAGCCAAATATGAAGAAACACTTCCAAGCCTTTATGCAAAAGATTTTTGACAACGAGCAGGCAGAAGAGACGCCACCACTACAAGAAAACCAAGAACACTGGTACTTACCAATATTTGGGGTGTATCATCCTCAGAAACCAGGTCAGATACGTGTAGTATTTGACTCTAGTGCGAAGCACGAAGGCATCTCACTAAATGATGTCCTTCTCAGCGGACCTGACCTGAATAATACACTCCTTGGAGTACTCATCAGGTTCAGAAAAGAACTCGTAGCAGTAACAGCAGACGTACAACAGATGTTCTACTGTTTCTTCGTTCGAGAAGATCACAGAGACTACTTAAGGTTCCTGTGGTATGCAGACAATGACTTTAACAAAGACATCATAGAGTACAGGATGAAGGTACATGTGTTTGGAAACAGCCCTTCCCCAGCTGTAGCTATCTACAACCTGAAACGAGCAGCACAGCAAGGTGAAAGACATGGCCAAGAAGCCAAACAGTTCGTCATGAAGAACTTCTACGTGGACGATGGACTTGCCTCTTTCTCCAGTAACGAAGAAGCTATTAGCATCCTAAAAAGTACAAAAGAAATGTTGGCAGAATCCAACATAAGATTGAACAAGGTAGCTTCCAACAGCAACAGAGTCATGGAAGCATTTCCAATGGAAGACCGTGCTAAAGATCTTAAAGACTTAGATCTAGGGACAGAATCACCACCTTTGCAAAGAAGTCTTGGGCTTAGTTGGGACCTAAAGACCGATAGTTTCACCTTCAGGGTCTCCAGAGAAGAGAAACCATTCACGAAAAGAGGTATTCTATCTACAGTCAACAGTCTTTATGACCCCCTGGGATTCGTAGCACCCATCATCATGCAAGGCAAAGCTCTTTTGAGACAGATCACTACCGAACAAGAACAAATTGACTGGGACGTACCTCTCCCTGAAGAGAAGCAAATGCAGTGGAAGTTATGGAAAGACTCATTGTTAGAGCTTGAACAACTCAACATCCCAAGACCATACGTACCTGTTTCTTTGTCTGCTACAAAGAGAAGAGAATTATGCATATTCTCTGACGCTTCCACTATAGCTATCGCAGCTGTAACTTACCTTAAAGTAATAGACACTGAGGGACAAAGCCATGTTGGGTTCATCATGGGAAAATCTAAACTAGCTCCCAGACCTGCTCACACTGTCCCACGTCTAGAACTTTGTGCTGCTGTCTTAGCGGTAGAGATAGCAGACATGATTACGACTGAACTAGACATTGAGATCCATGCAGTGAACTTTTATACGGACAGCAAGATTGTGTTAGGATATATTCACAATGCTTCAAAAAGATTTTACACATATGTGACCAACAGAGTGACACGTATCAGAAAATCTACAAGTCCAGATCAGTGGCATCACATCAACACCGACAAGAACCCAGCAGATCATGGGACAAGATTGGTGTCAGCCGCTGTACTCAAGCAAACAAACTGGTTCGTAGGTCCATCGTTTCTTGGTAAGCCAGAATCCAAAGAGACTACCCAGGTAGAGACCTTTCAGCTCATAGAACCAGATCAAGACAAAGAGGTAAGACCTCAAGTTATAGTTTGTAAGACTTTAGTTACCAGATACAGTTTGGGCACCCATAGATTTGAGAGGTTTTCCAATTGGAAGTCGCTGACACGTGCAATCGGAAAACTTATCTGTCTAGCCAGACACTCCTGCAGAGCTACTAATACTGATCAGCGTAGTAGCGACCATCTTGAACAAGCCAAGGTCGTGATCATCAAATGCGTACAGCAGGAAGTCTTTAAAGAAGAAATTCAAAGCCTTCTGAAAAAGGAAGAGATTTCTCGACAGAGTTTGCTCAAGAAGTTAAACCCTATCCTCGACGAAGAAGGAGTACTAAGAATAGGAGGTCGTTTGTCGGCAGCAGATATGACTATCCAAGAGAGACATCCCTTCATCATACCCAAGAATCATCACATCGCTCTTCTTCTGGTAAGACACTATCACGAGCAAGTGGCACATCAAGGACGACACTTCACTGAAGGAGCAGTACGGTCAGCAAGATTGTGGATCATAGGAGGTAAGAGACTAGTCTCCAGCGTGATCAGCAAATGCGTTACCTGTAAGAAGATTAGAGGGAAACTTGAAGTTCAGAAGATGTCAAACTTACCTGCAGACAGACTTGCTTCAGATCCTCCGTTCACTCACGTAGGTCTAGACGTCTTTGGACCATGGAACATCTCTTCTCGCAAGACCAGAGGAGGCAGTGCCGAAAGTAAACGTTGGGCTGTTCTGTTCTCTTGTCAGAGTACTAGAGCAGTTCATATTGAAGTGATTGAATCTTTATCCACTTCAAGTTTCATCAATGCCTTGAGAAGATTCTTCTCCATCAGAGGACCAGCGAAATTGATTCGTTCAGACCGCGGCACAAACTTTATTGGGGCCTGCAAGGAATTGAAGATCATTTCTACAGACTCCGAAACAAGTTCCTATCTTCAAGATCAAGGATGCACTTGGACTTTTAATCCTCCACACGCATCTCATATGGGAGGAGCCTGGGAGAGGATGATTGGAGTAGCTCGTCGTATTCTGGACGCCATGCTCCTGAAGGTTGGGTCTACTCGCCTCACTCATGAAGCTTTGACTACACTAATGGCTGAAGTCGTGGCCATTATGAACGCCAGACCTTTAGTTCCAGTGTCTACAGATCCGGAGATGCCGTCAGTCTTGACACCCGCAATGCTGCTGACACAGAAGATGGAACCAATGACAGCTCCCACAGGAGACTTTGACCTCAAGGACTTGTACACCAAGCAATGGAGACAAGTTCAAAGTCTTGCGGACATTTTCTGGAAGAGGTGGAGACAGGAATTCCTGGTGACACTCCAGCCACGCAAGAAATGGCAAGATGACAAGCCCAACTTACAAGTTGGAGACATTGTCTTATTAAAAGACACTCAGGCCCACAGGAACGAATGGCCCATTGGACTCATTGTGGGAACTGATCCTAGTAGTGATGCTAGAGTTAGAAAGGTAGAAGTTAGAATTGTTAGACAAGGCATTCCCAAGGTGTATGCTAGGCCAATTTCTGAAGTAGTTTTACTTCTGTCCAAAAGTTAGTGGCATAACAAAAAGTATGCCAGGTGGGGAGTGTGCTGCCTTCACAGTATATATTATATGCATGGCACTCGGCAGTGTCTGTTCCTTTAAGACCCTCCATGTTCTTGAAGCCTAGAGGCGGGTTTTCCCTGTACTCCTATAGAGCATGCACATATCCTTTCTTTTCAACTCCAGCTACAGAAGTGAGCACATCCTCAGGACTTCTTAGAAGCTATTACAGGTTGCAAAGCTGATGAACACCAAAGCCTGTAAGTAAAGGGGTTTGCTAGTTCAGCTTATATAGAGGGATGCTAGGCACAGCTAGTATAATGTGTGTTTCAGTCTGTAGCAAGCAAGCACATGTTAGGCCCAATCCTTTGTATTAGCTATGTAGAATGTATGTTGCTTGAATAGCCATGCTTACATTTGTCCTTTTATGTTTGTTTTACAGTTTTACCAAATCAAATCATATCACACATTTTCACATGCTATTGTACACATTCTTGTGAATGATATCTCAGTAAAGACAGCATCTGTTCATTAACAAGCGCATCTTTCATTGGGATTCGGTTATACTTGATGTTAAGCTGTGTCTCTAAACAGCAACACACACACAGCTGGGACATTACAGTGTACATAATGCATCAGTCACAAGAACCCACAGCCATGTCTGATAGGAGCTTTCAGCACTGCCTCTGTTATTGAAACAACAACACTGACAGCTTTCAGTGTTTTTCAAATGGTGGGCTCTGTGGTTTTACAACCACATCCACAGAAAAGAGTGATTCTACTAATGTAAAAGAACCACATAGCACTGAAATTCATATCACAGGCCTGTCCTCTGCTAAGGACTCTGCATGCATTTTATTGATGGTATAATACAGCCACATGCCCAACTCACAGCATGCCAAATAACTATTATGGCATCTGTGCCAATACTTATGAGTTAAGTCTGAACGTCACTTTCTCACTCACTGTCTACTATTTTTAATCCTTATGCTGCTAACAATAGTAAATAGATAGGAAGGTGTAACATATTTACTTTTTTTAAACTTTTTGTTGATTTCTTCAGTCACTTCCTGGTTTCCAGGCCTAGGAAAATGATGTCATACATCCCAGGAGTCTTCAGGGGGAGGAGGGGTTTTCTCAGCTAAGCACACCCTCCTGCCTTGCCTGCATGCCTGAGCTAAGGGTAGGTTGATTCTTGGAAGTAAATGCTACATGTATCATCTACCTCCCTACTTTTCAACTTCAGAATGAGGGACAATTTTTGTTGAGCGGGGGGTCCGTGGATCAGAGTTGTTGAGCGGGGGGGGTTCCGCAGATCAAAGTTGTTGAGCGGGGGGCGTGGATCAGAGTTGTTGAGCGGGGGGGGTCCGTGTGGATCAAAGTTTTTGAGCGGGGGCATGGATCAGAGTTGTTGAGCGGGGGGGTTGCCGC
Source organism: Rana kukunoris (assembly GCA_029574335.1). Lineage (NCBI taxonomy): Eukaryota > Metazoa > Chordata > Amphibia > Anura > Ranidae > Rana > Rana kukunoris. The sequence goes on from CM056051.1 coordinate 212,963,286, forward strand.
GAATCGCGGTAATCGCGGGACCGCTGTATTTAACGCAATTCGCGGTAATCGCGGGGGGGGCGCGGATTCGCAGGACTGTGGCCATGTTCGCGGGACCGTGGGATTTACCGCGAATCGCGGGACAGTTCCGCGAAATCCAGGATGGTTGGTAGGTATACATTACTCAAGATGGCCACAGGCAAAAATGCTGGGGGGGAGGGGGTTCAAAGTGATTTCTCAGCAAAATAAAGCATGGAGACACAACTGGATGGGTGAGTTTTTTTATTTTATTAAAAATGAATTAAATAACATTTTTGGGTGGTGCTCAGATGCAGTGTAGTTCTGTTTTAAATGTCTCAGTTAATAGAGAAATATGTTTTTTTTTTTTTTTAAATCTTACTTACCTAGGTGAATGGAGCATCTTTTCAATGCTACATCTGTCCCTTGCTTGCTCTAAGGCTGAAAACTGAGCGATCAATCACTGCTGATTGCGCAGTTCTCCCCTCCCCAACACTGTGAGCAGAAAACTGTGACTGTCAGACACCGCTGTCTGCTCCCCCCCCCCCTTCACTTCCCCATCTTTGCGTTCACTGAAGCACTGGGCTGTGGAGGGTGCTGGCTCAGGCTCTCAGCTGCTTGCTGAAAGCCTGAGCCGGGTGACTGTCCATATGGTCGTGATCATTTCAGAGTCTGGACAGGCTCTGTGACGTCATCTGACAGCAGGCTTTAGCCCGCTGTCAGCTGAAAACGGGTCACAGGAGTGCAGAATGAACTGCACTCCAGCAACCCACAAAATCCACTTCTCTTTTAATAATAAAATAGTGAATACATTATTATTATGAATATTATTACTAGTAGTAATAACCATATGTAGCTGCTTTTTATGTTATATGGTTGCAGCAGTGTGGCATATTTTTGGCAACTTATAAGTGCACACTGGGCTACACATTTTCAAAAAACAATATATATCTGTTTTGTCTTTTAAATTTGATTTATCTGTAATATAATTCAGTCAGAATAAATGCAGTTCATATACACAGGATTGAGATTTTCTAGGCAATTTACAACAGCACAACACCCCACTAGAAGATGGCCAAGGGCCCAATCACACCAACCCTGTCGGGGCCCTGTTGCTCAACACAATGACAAGCTGGAATTTCATATTTCCAAGAAGTCCAGTTCACACCAATGCATTGATAAGCTATGGGTTAAAAAAATTTTTAGAAAGAGGGAACAGGGACAGGCAGTTTTTTCAAAGGGTCTTATATTCCCAAAGCACCCCCCCCCCCCCCAAAGGAATACTTACCTATATCGATCCAGCACTGCACCCATCTGCAGTGGCTCCATTTCCTCTCTCTTAGGCTTGACTGAGAGCAGTGAGACCCATTGGCTCCTGCCGCTGTCAGTCAAATCCAGTGAGAAGGGAGCAGGGGGTGGATCCGAGCCGCATTGTCAATGGACACTTAGCCTGACTCGGACATGAGCCTGCACATGTGCCACTATAAGAAACAGCTTCCTATGGTGGCACACGCAAAAGAGGAGGAGCCAAGAGTGCAAGCAGAGGACCCCAGAGGAGGAGGTTCAGGGCCGCTGTAATACCATTTCACAGAACAGGTAATGTGATTTTTTTTATGAAATAAAAGGGAGTTTACAAATTTTATTAACTGCATACATTTCCATTTTTCCATTTACCATGAGTAGAGTGGTTTACATTTTCATTAACCTAAAGCAGTATTTCTCAAATAGTGGGGCTCGAGGCTCCGTAAAGGGGGGCTCGTTTGACCTCGGCAAACACTGTCATATTGGATGTCCAGATCGGATTATCCGACTCACTCGCAAGCGGCGTCCCGCACGGCGTCGGTTGCCTAGCAACTCTACGGCTGGAGAGAGGGAGCAGCATGGCGCGATCACTGGAGATTGTCCCAGCGCAGCCCCAGTAGCAGCCCGATGCGGAGGACCACGTGACCGCCAACGCACGTGACACATGCAGAGGACCCGTGGAGACATACAGGAATCAATACGCCGGTTCCTAGTGCCACTCACAGAGGAGAAAGAGCAGGACGTCGGCATGTCATCAAGGCAGAGTCGCAAAGATACATCCGCAGCATCACCAGGTGGGAATACAAGAGCTGAAGCACATAAAGACCATAAAGAGCAGGGGTCAAGGAGAGGAGGTAGGATCCACATTTCTTTCTTTTTTTATTAAGTGTTCTTGCATAGCAAGATCACTTACTATTCTCTCACATATATATTATTTTTCTTATTCTTATAGCCAAATTTACCACCCTAACTCCTCCCACAGTTTTTACACTACATAGACGAGTAATATATCAAAATGTGCGGATTGTTCCCGAATAGTGGGCTATTACTTTGTGGAACGTTTCGCCAAATCGTTCGCGAAATATCGTAATTTTTGCGGTGAAATTTTCCCATAGGAATGAATGGTGAAGCTTACAGTGTGGAATGTCAAAAACTGAAAAATCATTACATGATTTCCAAACTGCGACCACTCCCTCATTTTTAGGCCGACCTACACAAATCTTATATCAAAATGTTCAGCTGTCCCTGCTGCCACTACACGTGTCCATGGCTAAGCGATCGTTCAAATAGTTTTCAAGATACGGCCATTTGTTTGCAACACACGCCATCCATCATTTCAATGGAAGTCAATGGACGTCAAAATCTTGAAAACTGAAATTTGCAAGGGAATTTGTAAACTGCGACTGTGCCTTCAATTTTAATATTTCAGAGACATTGGGTCTTGTGATTCTTAAAATATAAAGATATTCGCTGTACGATTTATAGTTTTTAAAATACAATCATTTGAAGAAGCACAAGTTTTCAAAACAACCAGAATCTGAGTCTGCTTAGAGGTTGCCTGCATGCGTTTACATTGGTTTCCTAGGAGATGCTGAGGAAAATATCTCCTCACACACAGCTAAGGGGCTTTCTGTAGCTCCTCCCACACAGCTGTGATGGCTTTCTATAGCTCCTCCCACACAGCTGTGAGGTGATATGGCTATGTTTTTTTTTGCTCTGTGTAACTTCTGCATACTCTGCAAATAGCAGCCATTCATAGCAACCAGTCCATAGCAACCAGTCCATAGCAACCAGTCCATAGCAACCAGCCCATGGCAACCAGCCCATAGTAAAAAGTGCATAGCAACCCGTCCATAGCAACCCTACATAGGAAGCAGTTTTTGATGGGGCAAATAGGATGGTGCAGTTTTGATGGTGTAGTTTTTGATGGGGTAGTTTTTGATGGGGCAATGGATCGACACACTGTTGGATCACATTTACATCTCCAGGGGCACCGTCTCCAGTCAGGAGTATTGGTGAAGGCAAGAACACGTCACACAATTTCCCCAGAAATTGTACCTTTTCTAGTTCTCTTATACGTTAATAAGGATATAGTGTTATGCAGAGGTTTACTTATAACAATTTTATAGACAAATGATACTATTTACAGTCACGCGGGAGGCGCGAAATGTTTTCTTCTTCCTAGGGAGGGCATGACAGAAAATAATTGAGAAGCACTAACCTAAAGTAACAGCAAAGATCTACCACACCTGTACCAACTCCTAGGTAAATGATGAAAGGATTCATTTTATGGCTTCTTAAAATGACCTGTCATGTAAGGTTAAAATTTTACACGTGGACGACATAATAGCAAGCACCTCAGAACCAATCATGCTTCCTCAATCTTTGTTTTAGGCCCATGCTGGTTAGAAAATATTGCTTAGACTACCCATATATTTTCAAAAAACCCATAACATAACATCTCGCTCAAACAAGAGATATTTCATTTGTAGTTAGTCATTAACCACTTCAGCCCCGGAAGATTTGGCTGCCCAATGACCGGGCCATTTTTTGCAGTTCGACACTGCGTTGCTTTAACTGACAATTGCGTGGTCATGCAACGTTGCACCCAAACAAAATTGACGTCCTTTTTTCCCACAACCAGAGCTTTTTTTTTTGGTGGTATTTAACTACCTCTGCGGGTTTTTATATAAACAAAAAAAAGCTATTTTTTTTTAAAAAAAGCAATATTTTTTTACTTTTTGCTATAATAAATATCCCCAACAAATATATAAAAAAAACAATTTTTTTTTCCCTCAGTTTAGGCCAATATATATTCTACATATTTTTGGTAAAAATAAAATCACAATAAGCGTATATTGATTGGTTTGCGCAAAAGTTATAGCGTCTACAAAATAGGGGATAGATTTTTGCCATTTTTTTATTAGTAATGGCGGCGATCTGCGATTTTTATCATGACTGCGACATTATGGTGGACACATCGGACACTTTTGACGCTACTTTGGGACCATTGTCATTTATACAGCGATCGCTGCTATCAAAATGCATTGATTACTGTGTAAATGACACTGGCAGGGAACTGGTTAAAATTTAGGGGGCGATGAAGAGGTTAAGTGTGTCCTAGGGAGTGACTCTAACTATGGGGGGGGCTAGGCTACATGTAACACGACAGTGATTACTGCTCCTGATGACAGGGAGCAGTAGATCACTGTCCTGTCACTAGGCAGAACAGGGAAATGTCTTGTTTACATGTTTTACTTATTTTATGTTGCAAAATGGCAATCCAATCTTAGGTCCCTTTCACACGGCAAGCCCGTTCGGATCCGCCTGTCCGTTTTTCAGTTTTTGACTCCTATGGGAGATGGATGTCAGTGGAGATGTGTCTGCTGACACCCGTCTGCCATCCGATCCGCTAAAATAAGACATATGGCGATACGTTCGCCATCCGTCCTGGCAGATTGGATCGGCTGAGATCTGATGAAAACGGACATGCTGTCCGCTTTCATCCAATCTCTCCATAGGAATCAGCGGTGGGGCACTCTGCAAGGCCCCTCCCCACTCAGTGAGCAGAGGCGGACCTGTCATCCGCTGGCTCAGCGGAAAGACCTCCTGGAGAGCTGGCAGACTCCACTGAGCGTATCCGCCTCGTGTGAATGAGACCTTAAATACTAGCTGTCCCCAGAACAGTATATTTTACTCATAAAGCGTCTATTTGCATGAACTACCACAAATCTAGCTTTAAAATTAACCGTGACTTCTGAAAAATGTGTGAGATGTGATTCATTCCTCCCTACAGCCTTTCTGGTGGAAGGTTCAAAGATTTACTGACCATCATATGCCGAATGATTCAGCCTTTTTCCGACTACATCTCAATACTATCCCTAAACGGACATGTAAGAGATCTGTACCTCCACATCTGATCAGTGAAGCTAGAAGCTGCAACCTGAGATGCTGGAAACAGCGGCAGACTTCCCGGTAGCCATGTGGATAAAGTGAACGAAATTGAATGTTATATCGAAAATGTGGTATTACTGGAATTAATTTTCCTTTGCCTCCGAGTATGAACCTCTATTACAAGCTGCTGATGATGCCGACATGACACCCACGCCCTTTAGGGACAGAAGAGAACACCTTTTAGTGTGCTTCCCAACCCTACCCACTCTCATTTCTTCACCCCCAACTTTCTTTTTCTATTTCTTGCCTCTCTACATATTTTTGATACAAAAATAGTGCATACGTGAGTTTACATATACAGATCATTTTGCTATTTCAACTATATTCACATAGGCTGTAAATATACAAATGCTGGGTCATCTTGAATATAAATGTTCTGATATGACAAATTAATGTTATACCAGGTATTGAGTTTTCATTCTTGCTGGTCTTATGTTTGGCCTGTTTTTTTTTTGCCTTCTTTTTTTTTACCTTTTGGATGTGCTGTAATGTACAATACTTTATATAAATAAAGAATGAAAAAAAAATTTGAAATCCATGCCAGACCCTCTATTAGAGACTGGCATGTCACACTATGTAAGTCGTTTCGAAAAACGAGCGTTGTAAATACCTATTTAGAGCTGTCTTCAGGCCGGTCATGTGACTCGCGGCCGCTTTACTGCTCCGATACATGGCTTCTGCTGGAGGGGCCATGATCTCCCTCTGACTTCAGCTGGGGAGATCACGTGGCATCCTGCAGAAGCCATGTCTCGGATCTGTAAAGCGGCTGTGAGTCACGTGACCGGCCTGAAGATACATATTTACAACGCTCATTTTTAAAAATGTCTTACATAGTGTGGTATGCCAGGCTCTAATAGAGGCAGTGACCATTGTAGGTTTTTTATTTTTAATATTAGTGGCTGGAGGTGGGGCGGTGGAGACGGAGAAACAGAGAGGGAGCTGACAGGCAAGGGGGAGGGGAGGAGGGGGTGAGGGGGAGAGAGGAGAGCAGAGAGCACAGCTGTGTATGATGGAGGGACACACTCTGACCACGGTGGTCAGGGCTCAGCAGCCCTGATTTTTGTGGTCAGTACAGACAGGGGATACAGGAAGTGGCAGGTTCAGGGAGGTTTTTGTACAGTTTAGAGGGGGGCAGATTACACAGCACAAGCACTATGCTGTTTAATCTGCTTTAAGGGATCAGAATCAGATTTTTTTTTGGGGGGGGGGGGGGTTTAACAAACACTTTAAATGCAAGGCGTGGTCTCTAAGAAGATACAAATTATTCACTTTTTTTCACGTGGGTTATAAAAAATGTACTTATTTGTTACTGTCATGGTGACTATTTTCATCATACCAGCCAGACAAGATATTGTATCCATCCAAGGTTTAGTAAGTGAGTAAGCCCTCCGCCTACATTTGTTTCTGAAATAATTTCCACGAAAGAGTGATCCTTTTATTATTCAGTTCAAATAAAAAAATTACTTTGACAGAATTCTAACCAAACAGCCTATTGAAAAATGATTACAGGGATCTAGCAATAACAATATGTTACAAGGGGTTTATAGTTGACAATGGAACAGAATGCTCTTGATCTGGAAAACCTAGCTAACGAAGTTGATGTTTTATTTATAGCACATCAGAAACATTAAAGGGGTTGTAAAGGTTTTTTTTTTATTTTCTAAATAGGTTCCCTTAAGCTAGTGCATTGTTGGTTCATTTACCTTTTCCTTCGATTTTTTTTCTTTGTTTCCTTTGTCTGAATTTCTTACTTCCTGTTCCTCCTCAGTAAGCTGTTCTGGCTGACTAACCACCGCTCGGATGATGGTGGCAAGCTTACTGAGGAGAAACAGGAAGTGAGAAATTCAGACAAAGAAAAAAAAAATTTAGAAGGAAAATCGAAGGAAAAGGTAAGTGAACCAACAATGCACTTGCTTAAAGTAACCTATTAAGAGAATAAAAAAACGAACCTTTACAACCCCTTTAAGATATTTGCCAGTTTGGAGGAATGTCCCAACCTTCATTTTTAAAAACCTTTGTGCACACAGTGTTGCAAGTAAAATTTACCGTATTTACCAATGCATCTTCATTGTGGTAAAGCTTGCTATGAAAGCCAAGAACCCTGGTATGCAAACAAAGAACGATAGAGGGCGCTAATAGATATCTAAGTGTTCCACCTAACTACCATTGGGTGGAACATAAATTAGGTAGGTGAGAATAGACAATATACACCATTAGAAAACAGTTTCTAATACGATGACGTGTAAATAATGAATAGAACAAAGGAACAAATAGAACAAATAATCTTTCTAGGTGCAATAGTAGTATAAAAAATTGACTAATTGTGTAGTCAATAACCAACAATAAATTAGTCCAACTGTTAGACAATAAGTGCAGGAATCTTCATTGTGCAAAGTGAAATCTTGGTTGTGCAAAGTCCCATAAAGACCGTAGACGGATCTGTGACTGAATTTTAGGAAGTTGGTTTCTGAATGTGAGGGATTCCTTCACCAATATACTCAGTGCTCCACCCAAAGTGTTGAAGAGATACTAGATTCTTACCAGATAGCAAGACCTCTTTATTACAAGTAGGTCAGATGGACAGGACAGGATAAGTGCCTGTTACACTTGGGGCATGCTGGATCTCGATGGGACCAAAATTGCGGTTGATATGCTCATATATTGACAGAGAAAAATACGGAAAAAATCATGGTGCAATACCGTTTAATAAAATAAATAAAATTTTGCACACAAACAGCCAATTGGCCTCTTACTCTGGCTGGTGCCTGCCTGGCACTGGGACTGTAGCGCGTCAATGCTCTCCACTAGGGCGTCTCACCGATAGCGCTATGTGTGGCAGAAAGTAAGGGTTAGGTAGGCACTATTAGGTTTGTATGGCTCCCTGCACGCCATACAAACCTAATAGTGCCTACCTAACCCTGACTTTCTGCCACACATAGCGCTATCGTGAGACGTCCTAGTGGAGAGCATTGACGCGCTACAGTCCCAGTGCCAGGCAGGCACCAGCCAGAGTAAGAGGCCAATTGGCTGTTTGTGTGCAAAATGTTATTTATTTTATTAAACGGTATTGCACCATGATTTTTTCCGTATTTTTCTCTGTCAATATATAAGCATATCAACCGCAATTTTGGTCCCATCGAGATCCAGCATGCCCCAAGTGTAAGGCCTCGTACACACGAGGGGATATGTCCGCTGAAAACGGTCCGATGGACCGTTTCAGCAGACATCTCCGCTCGTGTGTATGGGCTAGCGGACAGATTTCTCCACCCGACAGATTTCAAAGCATGCTTTGAAATCTATCCGGTGGGAATCTGTCCGCCCGACATGTCTGCTGGTTAGTACACTTACCAGCAGACATGTCGTCCCCCACCGCCGCCGCGCCGCCGCCGAATGGATTCGGCGCATGCGCGGAAGTGTTTAACTTCCTGGTGCGGTAACGTGGCGGCGTCAACGTCACCGCCGCGTCACCGCCACGTCACCGCGCCGTCCGGCGGCGGGGAATTTGATCCGATGGTGTGTACACGCCATCGGATCAAACTCCCGATCGGACATATCCGATGGAAATGGTCCGCGGACCGTTTTCATCGGATATGTCCGATCGTGTGTACGAGGCCTAACAAGCACTTATCCTGTCCTGTCCATCTGACCTACTTGTAATAAAGAGGTCTTGCTATCTGGTAAGAATCTAGTATCTCTTCAACACTTTGGGTGGAGCACTGAGTATATTGGTGAAGGAATCCCTCACATTCAGAAACCAACTTCCTAAAATTCAGTTACAGATCCGTCTACGGTCTTTATGGGACTTTGCACAACCAAGATTTCACTTTGCACAATGAAGATTCCTGCACTTATTGTCTAACAGTTGGACTAATTTATTGTTGGTTATTGACTACACAATTAGTTAATTTTTTATACTACTATTGCACCTAGAAAGATTATTTGTTCTATTTGTTCCTTTGTTCTATTCATTATTTACACGTCATCGTATTAGAAACTGTTTTCTAATGGTGTATATTGTCTATTCTCACCTACCTAATTTATGTTCCACCCAATGGTAGTTAGGTGGAACACTTAGATATCTATTAGCGCCCTCTATCGTTCTTTGTTTGCACTATTTGTAGTTTCTCACTACACCACCGAGGAGCAGCTTACCACTTTAATATATCACGGTGTGTATATATACACAATTGTTCACTGAATAAGGTTTAGTTTACTCTATTCAATATTGGCGCAGATTTTATTTCTTTTCACAAGAACCCTGGTATACCTACTTTAAAAAGGTAAGGTTAATCTGAATAGTTTACTGTGCTGACGGTTTAATTACACATGAGATACTTACAAAGTGGGACTATCAAATATACAGTATGCCAAGAGTGCCATATTTCATGCAATGGTCTAGTATGAGTTTATATGCAGAATATAAAATAAATATAAAGCCACATAATCCTCTGCTGCACTTATTCTAAAGGTCACGGTTTTCTCGGAGTTTTCTAACTGAGCACTTACTGTAGCGGAACTAAACTGTATCTGAGCACGCCAAACTGAAAACCCTACCTAATTAATTTTTAATATTCAGTGCAGACTCAACCATCCATTCATGACTGAAAAATAAAAGATATAGAGGGCGCTAGTGAATAGACTCAGTATAACACCTGTCAGTAATAGTGAGTGTACTTGATGTGCAACATAAACTGGGTAGGTGAGTGGTTATAAACAACACAAATGCATAACATAAAACCTATAATTGGATAACAAGTGATAAGCCTAGACTGGTCACCTGCCTGAGGTATATAATAGACAAAATTACATAGAAAGGTCACCAGTGAAGAAAATGATTGCTCACTCGTGGTGAGGATAAAGTGCAATGATAAAACACAGTGCAATGATAGTCTCTAATTGTGCAAAGTCCCATATAAGCCACAAATGAGTCAGTGACTGATTGTAGGAAGTTGATTCATGGATGCGTCTGGTTCCTCCACCACTGAATTATGAACTCCACCCAAAGTACTAAGAAGATGCTATGCTCTTACCACACGGCGAGACCTCTTAATTAAAAGTAGGTCAGGAAAGCAGGACAGGATGGGTGCCTGTTCACACTGGGGGCGTAGCTGGATCACGATGGGACCATAGGTAGGACCGTGGTGCTCACAGAATGGCAGAAACAGATACGGAAAAAATCATAGTGTATTACCTTTATTAAAAATAAATAAAATCGCATAAACAGTGCCCAGTATTGAGGTGGTTAAAACACGTAAATATGATATACATTCCTACCAATTTACTAATGCTGGAAGCATACGGATTAAAAATAGTTAATGAGTTGATTGAGAGAGTAATAGGATCCTTCATCAAATGGATAACTATTAGACATTTGCAAGTCGCTTAGTTACAAATTCGTTTTTTAAACGCATTCCGACAAATTTGTTAATTCGGAAGTATCTGAATTAACGAAAACCCGCAAAATTTGAAAACCTGAAAATTAAAAAATATTCAATAATAACTAACTAATAATAACTTAACTATTACTAACTATTAAATTATACATATTGGGATTTCCTTTCCAATTTAGCTGTTAGTGAACGTAACCAATACGAATTTATCCAAAGTTAAGAATTATCCGAAATAACGAATGCCGTATCTAAACGAATGGAACGTAACAAATAATAGTAAATAATAATAATAATAATAATAAAAAAAAAATTTATTTGTTTGTTCTGTTCCATTTGTTTAGATGCTGCATAAATAATTCGTAACTTCGGAAAAATTTGTATTCGTTATGTTCACTAACAGCAAATTTGAAAGGAAATTCCAATACCTATAATTTAATAGTCAGTTATTATTAGTTAGTCAGTTAGTAATTCTTTAAAATTTTCGGCCCAGATTCACGTACATCGGCGCATTATCGGTCCGGCGTAGCGCACCGCCATTACGTTAGACTTGCGCCATCTAGCCGCGTAATCCCCCGATTCACGTAGCTTTTGCGCAGGAAATTGCGCAAGCGTAAGATTTTTTCCAGAGGCGTAAGGAGGAGTAATACAAATTGGGAGGGACGTGGGCGTGTTACATTGAAATGAGCCGTGACCCCATGCAAATGAAGGGCCGGCCGGCTCGCGCATGCGCGCTTGAAGGAGACCATGGTCAGCTCCGATGTGCGCATGCTCACAACTCGGGAGCGGCGCAATCAGTGAAATTGGAAATGGACTAGGGCAACTTTATGAACTACGCAGACAGCATAAATAGACAGACACAAATGCACTTCCTTTGCAAAAATACATCCCTTTGTATCCCTCCCTCTACAGCAAGGTGCTTTTGTTTGTTTGTGACGTGTCTTTGAGATATTTGAGGACTGTTTTGCAGAGTGATTTTTGTCTTTTATGTGTTTTCTTTGTTGTTATTTTGTTTAAATTATATTTTTGCTGGGCATTTTTTTTTTTTTGCTCGTCATTTATTTAATTTTTTTGGTTCTGTTTGTGTATGATTTTGGAATGTGGGGGTGATATTCCTGCGGGAAAAGGGGTGTCACCCTCATTTGTGGTGGAGAAGTGATCCCCAGGTCTGTGTGAATGGTGTATGAATGTACAGTGACATAATTGGAGCCGTGGCATGGCGTTGCAGCTCACAAGTCCTGCATGGTGGACTGGTGCCAATCCAATGTGATGAGTATGTGGGGTGTGTGTGCTAGGGACCACAGTGGTGTGCATGCATGCATTCTCATTGTGCCATGATTAATGTGTGTGTTTAACGTGCAAAGATACATAATGTGAGCTGGCATGAGATGGGGTCATGAGATGGGGTACCAGTGCATATGCAGAGTCACCTTGAAGGGAAAAGACAGGAGGATGTTAGTCATGCATGTGCCACTTGTGAGGTGTGCATCACGGGAGGGGATAGTCATGCCTGCCACCCATGTCACTCACCAACTAGCCAGCTGTCCCCATACATGTTCTGTTCGAAATCTGTGGGGATGGGGCTCTGATTGTATATGTAGCTGTCATGGGTGTCATGGGTGGTGCCATGTGTTGGGCTGGTGATGTCCTCCTGCAAGGTTGTGGTAATTCCATGATGGCATGAGGGGTGAATCTGAAGATGCGAGACACCTCAGAATCACTCATGCCAAAGATGTCTATGCGTGTGTGATATATCAAGTGAAGAGTGAGGGGCTTGTATCAGATAAGAATATTGTATTAGATTAATTTAAATTGTAAATTTTATATAAGCAAATAAAAAAATAAAAAAAACATCTCCCGTGCCCTCCTTAGTGCCATCCTCCGTGCCCTCCTCCTTCTTTGTTCATCTAAAGTCAGTAGTATAGCTATGCGAGACGTTGCCCCTGGCATGTTGGCATACAGATTGTTGGGCAACACGTGTGACTGCTGAACTCCTCACTAACAGTGTTGCTTTATCTGACAAGTAGACTTTTTTCATTTTTTAGACCAGCTTTTAGGTGCTCTAACTTTAGACAGGACATTTTGCTGTTGCGCACATCGCGTAGCCTGCGCAGCAACTGCGTTTTTTTGTGGATCCCCGTAACTCCCTCATTAGCATATTTGACTAGCAAATCAATGGTGTGTCTAGCGCATTTTTGCGCGGACGGATGCGTCTGTCTAACGAAATTACGCCGGACAAAAAAAAGTTGATTTCTGGCGTAATTCGTTTTCTGAATCGCGCGCATCTAAACGCACGCGCACATTTAGACTTACGCACGCGCAACACCAGTTGCGCAGGCGTAATCGCTCTGTGAATCTGGGCCTTCTTTCTTATTTTTGGATTTTCAAATTTATGAATTGACTAAAAAAAAAAAAAAAAATAGAACATGCTGAACTTTTGTGCACTGGACTGTAGTGGAAAGTGGAAACATGCATCAAAAACGCAGAGGAACGCACCTAAACACATCAAAAATGCACTGGAACACATGTGTCATTATTTAAGGTTAAGAAAAAATAAAATTTAGAAAAAAAGAGGGGGGGGGGGGGGAATGAACTGGACTGGATTAAAAATGCACCAAAAAATTTCTGAAACGCATCAAATGCATTTGGTTTGCATTTCTAGGGTGTGAACTGGCCCCTAAAATATATTACTATTATTATACTGTAATACGGGATTTATATAGCACCAACATAAGCAGTATAGTTACAATACAATTCAAGGGTTAGGGTTGCTTGTGAGAGTTTACAATCTCATGATTTAATCAACAAATATGACACTGAATTTGTATTTCCTGTATATATCTGTATATATATTTAGACCGGGAAAAAGATTCCCAGTAAAGATGGCTGGGGTTGTGCTGGGGTCATAATATTTTATCCTTTTCTAAAGAACTAAAAGATCTACTTGCATAGCTGATAATACTTTATTCATTGGAGACCATTTTTGCATAATTTTCTAGCAGCAAATTGAAACAGGAAACAGGACGATGACATGAAGTAATGGAAAAACAGCTGCAGTTGTGCAAAATCTTCACTCTTTGTATACCACAATGTGAGATTCATTTAAGGGTGATTTCATGTAGGAGTTACTCAGACATCCCAACTTCCAAAAACTCATTTCAGGGAGGTGGTGCTCCGCAACCCCCACCACGCTGCGAAATTTTTAAAAAATAATGTTGAAAATATTTTTTCACAGTTTTTTTGTGGTAGTGGATGGTGTTTATTTTTTTTTATACGTATTGATTTTTTTTTACAATTTAATTTGTTTTAAAAAAAAAAAACGCACAATACTTTTTGGGGGAGGGGGTTGGGGTAGTGGACAGTGTTGGTAGGGCAGGGGAGAGTAGTTTTGTATTTTAGATTTTTTTTTTACAATTACATTTTTTATAATTTTTTTACAATTATTATTTTTTTTCTTTACAATCACATTTTTTTACAATTTTTCTGCAATTTATTTTTTTTGGCTTTTTTTGTCAATTCATAAACTGAAGAAGAGTAACATACAGGAGCGAGCGCTGCTCACTGTGTCCAATTCATCCTGACAAATCCCCCCAGCAGCCGGCATCCCCCCAGCAGTATTTGTTTAAACAGTCACTCAGTGGGGTTCAGAGGATTTGTTTTATCCCTTTAATCTGACTATGTGTTTCTAGCAAGTTTAGGTTTATAAAGTTAAAAGTATTTTTGTAATAATCTGTAAAATTAGAGAAAGATATGCTGGAAGTGAGCAGAAAAACTAGTTTTAGTAACTGGTTGGAAAGGGGGTCCAAAAATAAAAGGATCCACAAAACAACAAGTTGGAGGGATGTAGCTATGTGTAAGGCCTCGTACACACGACCAGTTTTCTCGGCAAGAACCAGCAAGAAAACTGTTTGTGTGTACGAGGCTTTCAGGCGCCGTACACACGGCAGAGAACCTCGACGGGCAGAACACATCGTTCCGCCCGTCGAGGTTCTCTCCCGGCCGTCGAATTCGGCGACCCGCCCGTCGGGAATGGCAACCAGCCATTCTTCCGGGCGGGCCGTCGAGGAAATAGAGAGCGTGCTCTCTATTTCGGCTCGACGGGCTTCCCGACGGGAAGCTCGCCGAGACCGTACACACGGCCGAGGTCCTCGCTGGAATGTGCATTCCAGCGAGGTTCTCGCTGGTTTTCAGCGAGAACCTCGGCCGTGTGTACGGCGCCTCAGGTTTCTCGTCAGAAAATCTGGCCAGAATCTCGACAAGAAAAATGGAGAACCTGTTGAGATTCTTGTCGGCCTTGTCGATTGCCCAGAGCAGATTAATATAACATGTTTGTCATTTAAAATAAAAATCATTCATGATCACTTTAAGAGTCTATTGATAGTAAAGTAGGAAGGCAAGGAAACAAAAATGTGTGCCGTACAAAAAATTATTTGCTTTTTCCAAAGCAAAATATATTTTTATCACAAATGGATTGTAAATGGATGCACCGACATCACAATGTACTCATTCCTCTCTCACTCTAATGCTGCGTACACACAGTCGGAACTTCCGACAACAAATGTTCGATGGGAGCTTGTTGTCGGAAATTCCGACCGTGTAGGCTCCATCAGACATTTGCCCTTGGAATTTTCCGACAACAAAATCCGCTCTTGTAAATTCCGATCAAGTGTAGACAATTTCCGACGCACAAAATTCCACGCATGCTCTGAATCAA
>CM056051.1:212981139-212996139 GCA_029574335.1 Rana kukunoris
ACCGTCTGTCCATTCTGCTTTAGCACCATGGGACCCCATGCCATGCCATGTGTAAAATAGAGGAACTCTTTAAGTCACAGAGCAACCCTGCAGTCCAGGCTGAGTAAGGCCTCAGAGCACATGGCATTACTGTCTGTATTTAACTGCTTGATGGGCTTATTTTGGGCCTGACTGGTTCACATGTATGTGTTTTGGCGGCCCACATTTGTGCAGGCACAGCAGCCCATTCATTTGATGCCTCATGTAATAGGCTGAGCACACGGCACACCTATGCTCATCAAGCAATGAAATACAGCACTGTCTGTCCATTCTGCTGTCTGCTGTGACTTATCTGCAGTTCCCGCACTGTCAAACTTGCTGCATTTTTAGACGTTTAGGTCACGCTTTTAAAAACACAGTGCGTTTGTGTGTGCAAGAACTGCAGGTAAGTAGCATGGTGCAAAAGCAGAATGGATTTCAAGGCAACTGATTTTTAAAATGCTGAATGCACCTTTTTTCTGCAGGAAACAAAGGCATGGCAGCCCATTCAAATCAATGCTGTGCCTGCACAAATGAGGGCCGCCAAAACACATACATGTGAACCAGCCAGGCCCAAAATAAGCTGAAGGGGGGCCCAAAAATTTTTTTTGCCCAGGGCCCAAACCATATTAAAGACGGCCCTGCAAATATCTCTGCTCTCTCACAGAGGACTCAGACAAACGACTCTTGCTCGCTCACCAGGATAAAATCACCATGAAATCACTGTTCTCGTTTGCTTATTACTTCACCTTCCTTATGTGTAATCTACAGGCAACAGAGACACCAAAACACAACCGGCTATAACAAACAAAACATGCCTTTAACCTAATTAGCTTTCCTGTGAGCACCGCAGTACAACTTCACAACACAATGGGTTTGTATATGCGCATTGTATATACTGTAAATGTATTTCTTACATTCACGTACACCGAAGAAATAGGAGTAACCAGTTACGTCACCAGTTAAGAGGAACTGAAACTGATACCACTCATGACATGCAATGTCACTTTGAAGACCTTTATTTGTGTCTCTGCTTATTTATTTCACACAATGATACAGCAGTTGCACATTTTTTATTTTTTTAAATTTTACTGATAACACTAAATCAACTTTCCCAAAGTAAAGTTGCACTAAATAAGTGAAATATAAATGAAAAACAGCGACACTGCAAACATAGAGTCCATAAGTGATGAAAAAAGTGGACAATCCCACGGTGCACTACTAAGCACCAAAATAGTGTGCAAGTTCCAGAAGAAAAGCCTCCAACCTATAAATTTGCCGCTTACCAGCTCTTTATGACCCCTTATTACAGAAGGTCTATCCCTCTTGTGGCTATTACACTAAGCCAAGGCCTTTAATCCTCCAGTTGAACCCAGCTGGAGAGCCCCCACCACTCAAGAGAAGACCCAATCAGATGAAATTCTCAAAAAAAGAGGGAACTGACTACCCACTTCACCAATTCCTCACCTAAGCAAGGATGATGTAGTGAACCTCCTGGAATGTCCATGTAACACATTCCAGAAGGCAATGTTTTAGTGAGTAGTGAATGCAATCCTGCACTAGCATGTCCCTTGTCTCTAACGGTAATTTTCAACCTACCGAACTGCCCTGCCAGGTCCCAAACACAATAAACCAGAGTCATGTTTCTGCATGCACAGGGATCCATGTTTTTGCAGAAATGTTTTTTTTTTCTAAGTATTTGGGACCTGGATGAGAACTTGGACATGTCTGCACATACGCAAGATCCTGCACGTGCACAGACATGGCACAGGCCTCTGCCAAGTCTGAAATAATTGGCAGAGACCAACGACATGTCTGCACACACACTGGATTATTCAAGATGGAAATATCGCGGATATGGAAACAGAGCAGTGCGAGGAGAACTTCAACTGCAAAGGAAGACACTGGTGGACTCCATGTACCAGTAAGTATGTTATTTTTATTGCCTTAAAGGGAAAATCAAGTTTAACCTAAGCATGGCAAAGTTCCTCTTAAAATGATAGTCAGGCTGATTTACTAAAGAAGTTGAGAATATTCGAACAATAAATTATGTGAATTTTCTCTTCAATTTTCCAATTACAAGCAGTTGAAAAAAGTAAATGGAATTAGCTTTTCATATGACTGGATAATTGTGTAAAGATTCTCAATCCCTTTAGTAAATGACCCTATTGTTGTTCAACATATTGCTATATAGATTCACTCCAGCTGTCCTGCTTATGGGAGCTTGTGGCTGGGGGCTACTAGACCCTGGACATGGGGGTACCTTTCACGTGAAGTACGCTCATCAATGCCAGTACCAGGTGAAGACTGCACTCATGTGAAAATCTAACACTAAAGCAGTTCACTGACTTAAGCAGGCCATACACAGTCAAATTAAAAAAATATATATTTTCAAAATCAGAAAGTTCATTTTTTTTGTGATCCGATGGTGCCACCATTGATTTTCGAAATTCGGCCGACCAAGCCTTCATGTTGCTACAGAAAATAATTTTTGTGGCCGGGAATCTTCTTTTCTCTCCGGGAATTTTCTTTTCTTGCACATGCACATTTTTCTATTACAATTCTCGCACGATTCTCCCATCATTGATTAGAAAATCGTTTGTTTTTCAAAAAATTTCCAACATGTCTGATTCCTCAAATTCGATTGCTGCACGAAAATTGGCTGTTGCTGCAACCCGCAAACGGTGCAAAATTTGTACGGAAATTCTTAGAAACTATTTTCGAAAGAAAATTCTTTCGAAATTCGAACTGTGTATGGCCGGCATTAAAGATGAGCCTTAACTGTGTGCATTAAAGTGCAGTGTTCTTCTAAAAAGTGCTGTCCCATGTCACTACACACTGTAACTTTGGTAGATGTTGCATTAGGAGGGACGTTCTGAGCCCACACCCACTCCGCCAGTCCAGCATACCTTTGTTACCTCACTCCAAGTAACAGAATGGGGTAATGCCAAGCACATCTCTGTAAGTCATGACCAGGCCATAGATCTCCATAATGCGGCTTCAGATCTGGTTGTTATTGGATACCAACAGCTAGGTAGGGAGCCAGAATATCAACCCCCTCACTACTGGAAGGCTTGTAATCTTACCAGGTACCACGCCTAACGACTTGTTGCTTTGTGTCATTAACTTGCACCAATATAGAAAGGAGAGGAGAAAAACCCTGAAGTGTCCCTAGACAGTAAACACATGCTAACCATAGAACTGAACTTGACACCAAAGTTCAAAGCAGACAGCACTATAGGGCCTACATGTGAGAAAATGTCTGCAATATTAATTTGGAAATTAGTACTAAATAAAGTACTGCTCTCTATTTAGAACACACCCTCTTACAGTGTACGAGTGTCAGAGGAAGAAAAATGCCGTTTAGCAGTTTAATCCATATACCTAACTGTGAATGAATGAATGAATGAATGAATGACTTGGTATAGCGCAACGCATGCGAACTGAATCGCCTCTGGGCGCTTTTTCCAGCCAGTGTCTGCTTGGCTGGTGCCGTCATTTTTACCCCGTAGGATCTTGACACGCTATGGACACACAGTCATACACACATATATACATATATACTGGGTCAATTTTTTTGGACGATCCAATTTACCTACCAGCATGTCTTTGGAGTGTGGGAGGAAACCGGAGTACCTGGAGGAAACCCACGCAGACACAGGGAGAACATGCAAACTCCAGGCAGATGGTGTCGTGGTCGGGATTCGAACCAGCGACCCTTTTGCTGCTAGGCGAAAGTGCTACTCACTGGACCACTGTGCTGACCACTGTGTTTATATCTATGAAGCCCACAATTAAGAATAATTGGAAATTATTTGCATGACTATGGGAATTGACTTTCCATACCTAGGCACATTTTACATGATAAAAGAGTTAAACACTACAATTCAAGCTCAAATTTGTGTAAATTGGCATTAATATTTGCAATAGGCAGACGCAACATTGAATGGATGAGTACACCCAAAACTGATGCCAGTTTTTGGCAGATGGCAGGCAACAATGTAGCTCTAGCTTAAAAGATTCTTATATTTTCCTGGACTTTGCTCTGTACACCAACCACAAAAATGATAACATTGTGCCCATTTGGATTCTTATTTATTGGAAAAGTGGGAGGCGAGAAGAAATCACTGCTAAATTTCTCAAGAGATAAAATAAGCCAGTTGGCAATTCAGTCCACCAGACAACACCTGCCCACTTGGTGGACTGACCCTTTAAATTCGAAAGCAAAATATCTCAATACGAAAATTTGTAGAAAAAGTTGAACATTACTGATATTACCTTTCACAGATTTCCCAATGCTGTGGAGATAAGTTATACTTGGATATTTTGAATTGAAGTCTTTTAATATGCTTTCCATTTCTTGAGAGTGGTGATAGGTAAAATCCAGGCTTTGCTCAGAAAGGGCAAGAAAACCCAGGCACGCAACGGTCATCAGCAACTGCTTTATAGAGAAATGAGGATGTATAAGCAAATATAGTTTTCACATACACTACTTGTAAATATTTTTAATGAAACACGGAGTATCACTTTTATGAGAAATCAAAAGATTTTGACATAATAACCTGTCTCTGCACGACTGACGTTACCTGATCATCAGAATAGTGTATGCAGATTGGATACCCATGAAAAGTTGTACTAAGTAAGCCCAGCCATTCGTATTTCACAATTCTATATTCTTAGTTGTCTGAAATAATTAAAGCCCAACTCCACCTAAAACTTTTATTGAAGGTTTAGGATACAGTGCATACAGTATTCAGAACATTTGTCAACTTTTTAAGGTTCATGTTTACAGACATTTTACAGGCATTTAAACAACCAGGCACCTTTCCAACATGCCAGGAGCATGTATATACTTGGTCTAGCCAATTTTCCATACGTTCCCAATTTTTTTTATTTAATTTAAAAGCAAATTACTGTGAACAAATTAAGACATTTCATTTGAAAGCAAATTGCTGTGAACACAGGACAGTTTCTATATGATCAGTGCTTACAGCCAATTGGCTGCAGCACTGATTAATGTATTCTGACAGCGGTGTTGTCCACACTGTCAGAATACAACAACGCAGGGGGAGGATTCTGTAATCGACCACGATTATATGGGGGGATTTTTTTAGAGCAGCCAGTTGGCTGATAAAAAATAAAGCACCAATTCATCTATAACCAGCTTTAAATATGATGTTTTCCAAATAAATTTCTCTAATCAGTTCAAAGGGTGGTCTCTGCTGAAGAACAGAGTGCACAAGGTTGAAATCCCTATCATGATGGGGAGATCTGGGATCCAACTTGCCCCAAGTTGCACCAGGTCACGCGGTCGAGAAAATGAATGGAAGTGAATGGGAGCCGTCTTAATGTACACTACTGAAGTCGCTCCGACTTCAGAAAAGGTTCCTGTACTACTTCAGTCCGACTTCTAGGCAACTTGTACTCATTGATTTCAAAGGAAGTTGCCTCAGAAGTCGGATCACTGTCTTAACTGAAGCAACAAAACAGGAAGATAACATACATTTCTCAGGCAAACCCCTCCCTTCCCCTCCCTCCCACAGAGCTGATTGTTGTTTGATTGGCCACTGGAAAGCCTCCTGTCCTGGAGGCAACTTGAAGTTGCCTTGTAAGTTGCCTGATGATTCATACTCAAGTCGTGTCCACGTTGCCTCCCAAAGTCGTGCTTGAAGTCCTGTTGCCCCGTGTAAATGGGCTCTTAGTGAGGGTCTTAGGCCGCGTACACACGAGGGGATATGTCCGCTGAAAACGGTCCGATGGACCGTTTCAGCAGACATCTCCGCTCGTGTGTATGGGCTAGCGGACAGATTTCTCCACCCGACAGATTTCAAAGCATGCTTTGAAATCTATCCGGTGGGAATCTGTCCGCCCGACATGTCTGCTGGTTAGTACACTTACCAGCAGACATGTCGGCCCCCACCGCCGCCGCGCCGCTGCCGAATGGATTCGGCGCATGCGCGGAAGTGTTTTACTTCCTGGTGCGGTGACGTGGCGGTGACGCGGCGGCGGCGTCAACGTCACCACCGCGTCACCACTACGTCACCGCGCCGTCCGGCGGCGGGGAATTTGATCCGATGGTGTGTACACGCCATCGGATCAAACTCCCGATCGGACATATCCGATGGAAATGGTCCGCGGACCGTTTTCATCGGATATATCCGATCGTGTGTACGCCGCCTAAGTTGAGCAGCCTCACCTGTTAATGAACCATTATTTACCAGAGATAAACACCTGCGAGGTGCAAACTAAGACCTTCAAAAGGGATCTGCCTATGGGAGCCCAAAAAGCTGACCCTCCTAAAGGAAAAATAGCCTGATCATTCCACAACAGGGATACAAGAAGAGGGCACTAGGATACACACAAAGATCCGCATTCCAAGAAGTAGCTAGTGCTGGAGGACACTTAGGAGTCTGGTCCTTGTTAGGGTAGTGAACCACCAAGGCTGCAGGCAACCCAGGAAGGCCTCAGAATTACCACTGCTTTGTGCAGTAGCACAAGAAGGGCAGTGAGGGGCAACTAAAGGAATTGTCAGGCACAAGAGGCTAGCCTGTGCGCTGAAGGGCTAAAGAGTTCAATGGGGTGCCTGAGCACCCAAATGCCAGTGAGGAAAACTACCCAAGGACCTGCCCTGATGGAGAATCAGAGCTCCATTTGAAAAGCGGGGATGTACCTTCTTGCAGAAGACTTTTCAGCTGGGTTAGCTGATCTTTGACTTCAAGTCATACTTTGGTTCTGAAGGCCTACAACTACCCACTGCTAAAGTCAATCTCCAGGCTGGCCCAAACAAACTATTTCCATAACAGAATGATACAGCTGCTGTGTGTGCTGTAATGAACTGAAGTAGCTTTAGCTACATAAAGTAAGTGGCATTCTGTTCTGGCAGCAGTACGGGCATCTTTGTATCTTCTGCCAGAATTAAATAGAGTTGAGCTTAGTCATTCAGGAGAAGCCTTGTATTTTTAATAATGAATACAAGACTGCCTCTGATTGGCTGAAGTGGAGAGGCAGGCTGATAATGACACAACTCATCCAATCAGAGGAAGCTTTGTATTCACTGATAAAAATACAAGGCTTCTCTTGAATGTTGGAGAATAACTCAGCCCGACTCTTTAATTCTGGCAGCAGATGGGAAGTCGTCCGTAATGCTGCCGAAACACAGCATCACTTACTGTATGTAACTAACACTACTGCAGTCCATTCCAGTGCACAAAGTAAAAACATTATTTAGTAATGGAAATAGTTTGTTTTTGCCAGCTTGGCCCAAACAAAGTATTTAAAGCAAAAACTGGAATTCTCCTTAAAGGCTGGGTTCACACTCGTACAACAAACGCTCCGACATTGGGAGCACATGTCGCATAATGTGTATAAATCAATGGTTCCCTATGAGAGCCATCTTAACTGGTTAAACACAAGTTGGTCTGACTTTAAAAAAGGTTCCTGCACGACTTTGATCCTACTTCACCCCATTAAAAATCATTGAAGTCGGATCGTCATCTTAAAGTGGATGTCACAATGTAGAGTATAAGATTTCCTATCATCTGTGCCCAGTCTTGCCACACAGAGTTAATCCAGCGCTGAGTAATCCTCTTGTATTGTTCAGTGCAAATTAACAGAATTCCAGATAAAAACTTGCAAAATTATAAAGTCCGTTTCTCTGTTTTTGCTTTGAGTGACAGGTTATTTACATATCTAGCTTGGACATGTTTATCTTATGTTATGTTTTGTTTATCATAACATGAGGTGATCCAAAGTTCATTGTATATTACCAGGATGTGTTATGTGGGGGAGGGGAGGATTTCTCACTTTTTATACCTCATGTAATGATAAACATAACATAACATATGATAAACATGTCTGAGCTAGATATGTAAATAACCTGTCATTCAAAGCAAGAAGAGAGAAAACAGAGGGCCAGATTCAGAGAGCCGTAACTCCTGTCTAACTGGTGTTAGACAGGAGTACTTTCAAATTACGCGCGTTTTTTAGCTAGTCTGAAACCTTAAACCATGAATAGACGGCTGCGGGCTTCAATACGACTGGATTACGTGTTCGTACTCCTTCGGATCTACGCTGCAATAAAATTGCGGCCACTGGGTGGACTTTCCGTCGTTTTCCGCGTCGGGGTACGCTAATGAGCTTTTACCGGCGATCCCCGAAATTACGATCTTCAATCGCAATCTCTTACGGCATCTTTAGTCATCTTTTTTTTGTGTAACACTATACCAGCTTTTTGCTGCTCTAATATTAGACAGCCCATGTTAAGTATGGCCGTCGTTCCCGCGTCGAATTTCAACGTTTTCCGATGTCTTTTATTTTTTTTTACGTAAGTCGTCCGGGAATAGGAATGTCCGTAAACGACGCTACAAAAAATTACGTAACGACGTGATTTCGCACAATGCACTGCGGGAAATTTCTGAACGGAGCATGCGCAGTTCGATCGCCGCGGAACGCGCCTAATTTAAATGCTTCACGCCCCCTAACCGCCGTATTTCGATTACGCGGCGAGAAATAGACTATGCCGCCGTAGCATATGGGCAAAAATCTACCAGAATTCGATGTAGAGCCTGGTAAAATACGGCAGCGTAGAGTATTTCGAGTGTACCTGAATCTGGCCCAGACTTTTTATTTAGGCAGGTTTTTATCTGGAAGGCTGTTCATTTTACTGAACATTGAAAGAGGATAACTCAGATCTGGATTAACTCTGTGTAGCAAGACTGGGCACAGATAATAGGAAATCTTATACTCTACATTGTGACATCAAAAAAAAAATTTTTTTTTGGGTTTACATCCACTTTAACTGATCTGGCATTTGCATGCGACTTGTGCTCTCAGGATCTTGAAGGGGAACCCCATGTCAAATAAAAAAAAAAGCATAGAGTCCCCCTCCAAGACAATACCAGACCCTTAAACCAAATACTTATTCACCTAGGGTGGGGCACCAGAATCTGGGGGCCCCCTCGTTAATTCCAATAAGCTCCCCGCCAGCAGACCTCGACAACCACCGGCCAGGGTTGTCTGGAAGAGGCCCTTGTCCACATCAACATGGGGTAGGGGAGCACAGGGCCCCCTGCCCCAAAGCACCCCCCCCCCTGTTGAGGGCATCTGGCTTGGTATGGTTCAGGAAGAGGGGGTTGCTCGCTCATCCCCTCACCGTTTCCTGACCTACAGGGCTGCATACTTAGATAAGGGTCTGGTATGGATTTTTTTGGAATGACGGTTCCCCTTAAAATCGGTCTGGTATGGTCTTGGAGGAACCCTATGCCATTTTTTTTATTTGGCATGGAATTTTTACTTAAAGATTCATACCAGACACAAAGTGCCTGGTATTGTCAGGATAAAAGTCAGATCCCGTTCATTAAAGTCAGATGGAAGTCGGCCTTCAAGTCACAGTAGGATTCAGTCGTGTCATACCAGTGTGAACGGAGCCTAATGCCGCGTACACACGATCATTTTTTGCGATGAAAAAAAACGACGTTTTCTGTGAAGTAAAAAACGACGTTTTTGAAACGTCACTTTTCAAAGACAATTTTGCATACACACCATCGTTTTTTCACAAAAAGCGAGGTTACGTTCACCACTCTTTTCCATTGAAGCTCGCTTCATAACTAGCTTCTGGGCATGCGCGGGTTGAAAAACGTCGTTTTGAACGACGTTTTTGCTACACACGGTGACTTTTTGTGAAACAAAAAACGACGTTTTGAAAAACGACACAAAAAATTCAAGCATGTTGGAATTTTTTTTTGGTCGTTTTTTTTTAAGACAAAAAACGACGTTTTGCCCACACACGATCAATTTAAATGACGTTTTAAAAAACGTCGTTTTTTTTCATCGCAAAAAACGACCGTGTGTACGCGGCATAAGTCTTTATTGCAGTCTGTTTCCCTGCTGGGGTGATTCATCCTCTCGATCAGTTCTGGTGTCCATTTTCACCACGAGTAAGAGTAATAGAAATTACAAAAACTTTGTGCAAATTGAATTTGCTTCATCTTGGAGCTAGTTCCAAGGGACACAGATAGCAAGGAGGCGGGATGATTTAAAGGAGAGGTACAGCCAAAGCTTGTTTGGCTGTACTTTTCCTGTGGATCACAGGAGTGCAGTTTGTTCTGCACTCCTGTGACCCGTTTTCAGCAGACAGTGGGCTGAAGTGGGCTTACGTCATAGAGCCGTTCCAGGTTCAGGCAAGATCGTGACAAGTTCAAAATCCACACAAATGCCTGGACCGGCACCAGGCTCAGCCTCTCAGCGAGCTGATTAGAGCCTGAGCAGACAGCTCCCGCCCCCTCCACAGCCCGGCACTCAAATGATTGTGGTGAGGGAGCAGAGAGCTGCTGACTGACAGCCAGCAGCTCTCTGCTCAGGGAGATCTGCTAACTAAGCAATCAATGCTAAAGGCACCAGGGGACAGATGCAGCATCAGACCCATACTTTGAGAAGGCAACTGCTCTTTGGAAAGTGCACAGTCTATTGGCCTTTAGTAAATCAACCCTGTTGTGTTCAGAAAGATTACTGCCAGCAACTAGCCGCTAGCAATAATCACATGTAAAATCAAATAGGCTGGTTGTACCCAAGTTGATCGATCAACTTGGGAACATTGAGCCTGCCCACACATGGTTTAAATCTTGGCCAGTTTAGCAGGGATTCGAAACATCTATGGCCGGTGATCTGCCAGTCTGGTTCCACCTATCTGTTTTGTTCCAGCTGAGTACGCCCATCCGACGGAAACTGCCGAGCGCGAACAGCTGTGTGTTAGCTGCCAGATGCCGATCGTGCGGATGGCAGGTAATGCTCGCTGCCGCTCGGCAGAAAGGGGAGGAATGAGGGGAGGAATGTATTTTTTTTTTTTAATGCTAACTAATCTGTTAAACAGCCGCCGTGGCCGAGCGCATAGACAGCTGACGATCAGCTGTTGCGTTCGGCTATTTCCGTAGACCAATACTGCGCATGCGCAGTTGGTAACTGAGCATGCGCAGTTAGTTCTGGAACAAATCTCATAGTGGAACAAGGCTGACAAGTCACCGGCTTACTCTCTTCCAAACTTCAATTTGCTTTAGATACATTTTAGGGACATTTGTTTACAAATAAGGAATTCGGTATAAAGAACAAAAAGTCAATCTGAAAGAGAAGACTGAGGGATGTCATATAGTACACACTCCATCAGCATAAACAAGAGGTGAATAACAAACAGGATCAACAGAAAAGTGTCTAACTTGCCACACACATAACAATACAATTGTTTCATATAATAATATTGATAGGAATAATTCTAAATCTATAGTCAGCAACCCATTTGATCACACCTGGGGAAGAGGATTTTGATCAGTAGCTACCTCGAAAATTGTCATAAGGAATTATTTATCACATGTCTGTTTCCACCATGTAATCTCATAATCTGATTAATGAAAATATGATCATATTCCTGAACAAAGTATCTCAGTGCTGCTGATTGATGCAGAATAATCGATCAGTTTCCACCCTGGCCGATCAACTCAAAATTGATCGGAAAGGGAAGGTATGGCTTTTCGATTGTTTGCAGCTTTGATTCTTTTGATCGTAATACTGTACACATGAATTGGATATGTGTGGCAACCATTAGACATACAGGAGAGAAATAGGAAAACAGTTGATTTTTTTTTTAAATTACATGACTTATTAAATCCCCCCAAAAAACATTAAAACTTATTCTATCAAAGACACCATCAGAAAACTATGAAATATATATATATATATACACATATATATATATATATATATATATATATATATATATATGATTAATATTATTATATGGGATTTACGTAGCACCAACAGTTAGCGATTTACAGCATGATGGCAGACAGTACAGTTACAATATAATACAGGAGAAATAAGAGAGCCCTGCTTAATATATTATCATATATACTGTATAATATGATATATATATACACATTACATCTGCATTTCTTCCACTAAAGACTTCTAAATGGATTTTGGCCATGCTCGATATATATTTACATATATACAATATGATATATATATATATATATATATATATATATATATATATATATATATATATATATAAAAAAACATCTGCATTTGTTCCACTGAAGACTTCTTAATAGATATTGGCCCTGCTCGACATATTTTATCATATATATATATATATATATATATATATATATATATATATATATATATAATATTTTTTTTTTAATATATCATATTTTACAGTATACATGATAATATATATCGAGCAGGGCCAAAATCTATTTAGAAGTCTTCAGTGGAAAAAATGCAGATGTTTTTTCTATATATATCTATTTTCTAGATATATATTTTCTATATATATATTTTCAATATATATATATAATCTATATAAAAATCTATATATCATATATATATATTACATCTGCATTTTTTCCACTGAAGACTTGATTGATTTTGGCCCTGCATTATTATCAAATATACTGTATAATATGATATAAATTATATTTAAAAAAAATTATATATATATATATATATATATATATATCTATCTATATATATATATATAGATATATCTATATATATATATATAGATAGATATATATATATATATATATATCTATCTATATATATATAATATGTAAATTAATATATATGTAATGCATTTTTTCCGTCTGAGTGGATTTTTAAATAAATAAATACATTTTCCTAAGCAATGTCTATATTTGGACACATGGGAAGTCAGAAAAGATTCTTCCAATAGAGATCTCGTACACACATGTACTTTTTCCCAGCCACGTAAAGGAAATGAAAGAATAAATCACAGTGTAGAAGGAAAACAAAGTGTTTCCTAGAAAGTTAGGAGAGATCAATGTCCAGTAGTGAGAGGTGATCATTACCCAGTTCATGTTCCTGAGCAGACAGCGATACTCTCCCACAACTCGGTGTCGGTGGTCCCAGGCGCACACACACACACTGCACTGCTTTGCTCTCCTCTGCTCAACTTATCTGCCCCCCGCGATCGTACCCACCCCTCGCCTGACACTCTTCTCGGAACCCAAAGGGGGGCGCCACCTAGTGACAGTAGTGAAGCTTGCCGCGACAAGTCTACCCCACTCCGAACTGGCAACAGATACAAGAGGCTATTGTGAGGCGGGGGGAGGATCGCACTTCCAGGAAGCACCGAACTCCTCGCTGTCATGTAATGTATGCCTGGACTTGTACAGGAGAAGAGGCGTTCATGCATGTTGATGGAAAGGCATTTACATTGTCTAATCAGTGCTGTCCACCCACTGACAGTGTACAGGAAGTGTGTACTTCTATCTCACTGTACACTGCTCCAGGACTGGCGACATTGGATGGAGGGACACTTACCTGTCTGGAGTCAACCACATCCGCTTCATATTTGGAGACATTGGATGGAGGGACACTTACCTGTCTGGAGTCCCTCACATCCGCTTCATATTTAGAGACAGTGAATTTCCTATTTTCTTTTATTAACGTGGTAGTAAATTATATTTTAATACTTATACCTACAGGTAAGAATGTAATAAGTTTTACCTGTAGGCAGTGGTGGCTGCTGTTTATCAGTCGGTCTGGAACTTACCCCATCGCGGCAGGTGGCAGGCAGTATGGTGCAGTGGCTCGGCTCCGAGTCCTCTCCTCAATGGCGGCTTCCAGCTCCTCCCCTCCTTCTAGGCATCCAATAGGATCACCTGTCCTTTCAGCCAATCGGTGATCGGTGTCAAAACCGGCTTCCTGATTGGCCAGGAGGAGGATCAGTTTTGCAAAAGCAAATATTGATTCGCTGTTGTAACACACCTGGGTGAGATTGGAGCGCACTCTCTGCGACCCGAGCCCACCCTATATTAAAGCCTATTGGACCCTCTAATCGGTGCAAAAAAACAGCCTCTCCACATTGGAATTCATGCACCGGTGTCCTGAAAGGGGCCAAACGAATCGATGGGGGGCGGTGATGAATAGGGGGGGTGGTGCCTATGCACTTTTGACCAATGTACGTTGCTTTGAATTTACTGCCGCCATGCCCGTGACCCACGGACACAATGCCTTCTGGTATCCGATCGTGATCATGTCACAGAGCTGCAGAACAGGGAGATGCCTATGTAAACAAGGCATTTGCCAGATCTGCCTAGTGACAGGACACTGATCTACTGCTCCCTATCATTGGAAGCAGTGATCACTGTCATGTCACTGGTAGCCTATTCCCCCACACAGATAGAATCACTCCCTAGTACACACTCAACCCCTTCATCACCCCCAAGTGTTTAACCCCTTCCCTGCCAGTGTAAAAATGACATTGGTCCCAAAATAGTGTCAGATATGTCCGCCATAATGTCGCAGTCACGATAAAAATTGCTGATCGCCGCCATTACTAATTAAAATAAAACATAATAATAAAAATGCCATAAAACTACCTCCTTTTTTGTAGACGCTATGGGCCGGATTCAGGTACAATTGCCCTGGCGCAGAGTATCAGAGATACACTACGCCGCCGTATTTTACCTGGCTCTAAGACGAATTCAGGTAGATTTCGGCCCGTAAGGTACGGCGGCGTAGTGTATTTCTCGCGGCGGAATCAAAATACGCGATTAGGGGGCATGAAGCATTTAAATTAGGCGCGTCCCCGCGGCGATTGAACTGCGCATGCTCCGTTCAGAAATTTCCTGCCCTGGCCCTATAACTTTTGCCCAATCAATCAATTTTTTTTTTACCAAAAATATGTAGAAGAATATCTATCGGCCCAAACTGAGAAAGAATTTTTTTTTTTATATATTTTTAGGGGGTATTTATTATAGCCCAAAATGTTGTGTTTTTTTTTTTTTTTTTTTTCAAAATTGTCCGTCTTTTTTATTTATAGCGGAAAAACTAAAATGCGCAGAGGTGATCAAATACCACCAAAAGAAAGCTCTATTTGTGGGGGGGGGGGGGAGAGAACGTAAATTTTGTTTGGGTGCCACGTCATATGTCAGGTAAAGCGATGCAGTGCTGAATCGCAAA